>JAVJIX010000081.1:4377500-4661611 GCA_036785185.1 Paratrypauchen microcephalus | reverse complement strand
CCTGAAAAAAAGGGGGGAGGAAAATAATAATACAAGAATAAGAAAAACCAGAACAATAACAATATGGTGCCACCTATGGTGGCAATATATATATCAATGGAAAGGGCTCGGTGGTCCAGTAACGCACCCAAGGGGTCCATTAGTCAATGACGAGCGCGTTGCGCTCGGGCCATTGACCTCATCGATTACTCACTTGCCCAATACATATTTTTGACGTTTACGATGGTTAACGATTTTGCAATTATAGCCGCTTTCGCGGCAATGGGCACGTTGGTGCCAGTCTGTGCTATTGGATCCTATGAGTGTCACTATAGTGTGGCATTGAGTGTTTGGAAAGGGAGAGCGGCTTTCGCGCTCTGGTTTTGTAGGCACACATGACATCGTGGCACTGCGTGCACGATGTCATGTGTGCCCACAAAACAATTACAATTTTGCCGGGCCACCAAGGCGGTGCCACCGTGCCAGGTCAAAGCGGGCACCAGTCTTTGACATGAGTGCTAGGTGTTTAAAAGGGGAGAGCGCTTCGCTGCTCTGCTGCGTGCAGCAAAGAAACAAAGCGCTTCGCGCTTTGTTTTGCGCACGCTGGTGGGCCGAGAATGTTTTGGGGTGAACAATTACAATTTGGCCGCTATCGCGGCCACGGGCGATGCCACCGTGCCATGTCAGCGGACACCAGTCGTGCTGACATGAGTGCTAGGGAAGCTTTAAAAGGGAGAAGCGCTTCGGCGCAGTCAGCTGGCACGTGCGCAAAACAAAGCGCTTCGCGCTTTGTTTTGCGCACGCTGGTCTCTGCGGTAGTGCTTCGCACTGCAGAACAGAATAACAAAAGGCCCTGAGCGCTTTAGCGCTCGGGCCTAATAAGAAAAACCAGAACAGTAACAATATAGTGCCACGAATGGTAACACAAAATATATCAATGGAAAGGGCGCACGTCCAGTAACCCACCCGTGGGGTCCATTGACACCTACCAGCGCGTTTCACACGTTCCACGCTGGTTCTGCAGTGCTTCGCACCGCAGAACAGTTACAATAGGCCCTATGCGCTCTTCAGCGCTCGGGCCTAAATATAGCCGCAAGCGGCGATGATCGGCCCTCGCTTGCACTCGCAGCCCCCTGCTAATGCGCCATTTTCCTATTCCCATGAACCATCTATGTACCAAATTAGGTGTGGCCACACCAAAGTTTTTGCCGGGCATCCTAATGGCAGGGACAGATGTTTGACCTGTTACCATGGCAACATGATGTGAGATGCCGTGGGGTCATCATTGTGTTTTTTGATCGAGACCATGTCACGAATGTGTGGTCCAAATTTGGTGTGTCTACGGCAAAGTAAAATTTTTCTGTTCCATGCAATCTCCATAGGGGGCGCTATTACGGACAATTGAGATTTTCTTATATTAATCTGTGTAGGGCCGGGGTGTCCACCAACGATTAAAGTTTGAGTAAAATCGGCCAATGTATGTGCGAATTATCACTCGTCGAAATTTGACAGGAAATGGCGCCTTCGCCACCAGGTCACATGATCTATCCAAAATGGCTGGTTGGTTGCCTAGCAACGGTATAATATACTTTTTTGTTTATCTTCCCATGATGCATCTGTGTACCAAATTTTGTTTGACTACATGAAAGTTTTTCCAGAGAATCCTAATGACAAGGACAGATGTTTGGCCTGTTGCCATGGCAACACGATGGGAGATGCCCGGTGTCATCATTGAGGATTTTTGATCGAGACCCTGCTCACGAATGTGTGTACTTAAATTTGAGTATGTCTACGACAAAATAAAATTTTGCACTTCCCTAGGGGGCGCTATATCGTCCATTTCAGATTTTCTTATAGAAATCTGTTCAGGGCCGGGGTGTCCACTCAACGCATTGAAGTTTTGAGTGAAATCGGCCAAAGTATGTGCGAATTATCACTCGTCGAATTTGATGGCGAGCCACAAAAACGAACCTGACATTTGTGGCGTTGTCACGGAAACACCGTTCACTCTTTTAGAACGCTTTTAACAACTTTTAATGTCCCACTTGTCTAGATGATACAGCACGATTCTGGTGAGTCTGGGTCAAAAACCCTAGGAGGAGTTCGTTAAAAATACGAGGACAGGAAAATGCACCCTCGGTGCCAGGTCACGATGCTCGATCCAAAATGGCCGACTTCCTGTTGGTCGCTTAGCAACCGCATAATATACTTTTTTGTTCCTTATCTTCATGATGCATCTGTGTACCAAATTTGGTATGCCTACGACAAAGTTTATGCCGGGCGTCCCATTGGCGACTCTACAGATGTTTGACCTTGTTGCCATGGCAACACGATAAGACATGGCGTGTTGACGTCATTAAGTTTTTTGATCGATACCGCGTCACGACATATGTGTACCAAATTTGGTATGTCTACGACAAAAGTAAAATTTTGCGCTTCCATGCAATCTCCCTAGGTGGCGCTATAGCACCTATTTCATATTTTCTTATATCAATCTGTTCAGGGCCGGGGTGTCAACGAACGCTGATTAAAGTTTGAGTGATATCGGCCAAAGTATGCTACGCGAATTATCGCTCGTTGAAATTCTGATGGCGAGCTGCAGCAAAAACGTAACCCGAAATTTGTGGCGTTGGCTCACGGAAACACCGTTCACTCTTTTAAGAAACGCTTTTAACAACTTTTAATGTCCCACTTGTCTAGATGATACAGCACGATTCTGGTGAGTCTGGGTCAAAAACCCTAGGAGGAGTTCGTTAAAATACGAAGACAGGAAAATGCACCCTCGGTGCCGGGTCGCGTGCTCGGCCCAATATAGCTGACTTCCTGTTGGTCGCCTAGCAAAGCCGTAATATATTTTTTGGTTCGTAACGACATGACCTATCCACCACCTGAATTTCGTTTATCTACGACAAAGTTCATTTATCGGGTATAGCCATAGGCGCAATGTATTTTGATTTTTGAGGTGGCGCTGTGGAGCCATTTCTTAAGATTTTTTAATACAGATTATTTGTAAATTCCTTTTTTGGCGTTCTTGAATTTTGCGCAAAATTTCGTGAGTTTTCGTCCGTGGGAAGTACCCGAAACCTGAAAAAGTGGTCGGGAAAATAATAATAATAATAAATATAGCCGCAAGCGGCGATGATCGGCCCTCGCTTGCACTCGCAGCCCCCTGCTAACGCGCCATTTTTCTATTCCCATGAACCATCTATGTGCCAAATTAGGTGTGGCTACACCAAAGCTTTTGCCGGGCATCCTAATGGCAGGGACAGATGTTTGACCTGTTACCATGGCAACATTCTGATGTGAGATGTAGTGGGGGTGCTCACTGTGTTTTTTGATCGAGCACTTCATGTCACGAATGTGTGGTCCAAATTTGGTGTGTCTACGGCAAAGTAAAATTTTTCTGTTCCATGCAATCTCCCTAGGGGGCGCTATTACGGCTAATTGAGATTTTCTTATATCAATCTGTGTAGGGCCGGGGTGTTCACCAACGATTAAAGTTTGAGTAAAATCGGCCAAAGTATGTGCAAATTATCACTCGTCGAAGTTTGACAGGAAATGGCGCCTTCGCCACCAGGTCACATGGTCTATCCAAAATGGCTGGTTGGTTGCCTAGCAACGGTATAATATACTTTTTGTTTATCTTCCCATGATGCATCTGTGTACCAAATTTTGTTTGACTACGTCAAAGTTTTTCCAGAGAATCCTAATGACAATGACAGATGTTTGGCCTGTTGCCATGGCAACACGATGGGAGATGCCCGGGGTCATCATTGAGATTTTTGATCGAGACCCTGTCACGAATGTGTGTACCAAATTTGGTATATCTACGATAAAATACAATTTTGCACTTCCATGCAATCTCCCTAGGTGGCGCTATAGCGTCCATTTAAAATTTTCTTACATTGATCTGTTCAGGGCCGGGGTGTCCACCAACGATTGAAGTTTGAGTGAAATCGGCCAAAGTATGTGCGAATTATCACTCGTCGAATTTGATGGCGAGCCACAAAAACGAACCTGAAATTTGTGGCGTTGTCACGGAAACACCGTTCACTCTTTTAGAACACTTTTAACAACTTTTAATGTCCCACTTGTCTAGATGATACAGCACGATTCTGGTGAGTCTGGGTCAAAAACCCTAGGAGGAGTTCGTTAAAATGCGAGGACAGGAAAATGCACCCTTGGTGCCAGGTCACGTGCTCGATCCAAAATGGCCGACTTCCTGTTGGTCGCTTAGCAACCGCATAATATACTTTTTTGTTCCTTATCCCGTGATGCATCTGTGTACCAAATTTGGTATGGCTACGACAAAGTTTATGCCGGGCGTCCCATTGGCGACGACAGATGTTTGGCCTGTTGCCATGGCAACACGATGGGACATGGCGTGTTGACGTCATAAAGTTTTTTGATCGATACCCCGTCACGAATATGTGTACCAAATTTGGTATGTCTACGACAAAGTAAAATTTTGCGCTTCCATGCAATCTCCCTAGGTGGCGCTATAGCACCTATTTCAGATTTTCTTATATCAATCTGTTCAGGGCCGGGGTGTCAACGAACGATTAAAGTTTGAGTGATATCGGCCAAAGTATGCGCGAATTATCGCTCGTTGAAATTTGATGGCGAGCCGCAAAAACGAACCAGAAATTTGTGGCGTTGTCACGGAAACACCGTTCACTCTTTTAGAACGCTTTTAACAACTTTTAATGTCCCACTTGTCTAGATGATACAGCACGATTCTGGTGAGTCTGGGTCAAAAACCCTAGGAGGAGTTCGTTAAAATACGAAGACAGGAAAATGCACCCTCGGTGCCGGGTCGCGTGCTCGGCCCAATATAGCTGACTTCCTGTTGGTCGCCTAGCAACGCCATAATATATTTTTTGGTTCGTAACGACATGACCTATCCACCACCCGAATTTCGTTTCTCTACGACAAAGTTCATTTATCGGGTATAGCCATAGGCGCAATGTATTTTGATTTTTTGAGGTGGCGCTGTGGAGCCATTTTTTAAGATTTTTTAATACAGATTATTTGTAAATTCCTTTTTTGGCGTTCTTGAATTTTGCGCAAAATTTCGTGAGTTTTCGTCAGTGGGAAGTACCCGAAACCTGAAAAAAGTGGTCGGGAAAATAATAATAATAATAAGAAGAAGAAAAACCAGAACAGTAACAATATAGTGCCACGAATGGTAACACAAAATATATCAATGGAAAGGGCGCACGTCCAGTAACCCACCCGTGGGGTCCATTGACACCTACCAGCGCGTTTCACACGTTCCACGCTGGTTCTGCAGTGCTTCGCACCGCAGAACAGTTACAAAAGGCCCTATGCGCTCTTCAGCGCTCGGGCCTAAATATAGCCGCAAGCGGCGATGATCGGCCCTCGCTTGCACTCGCAGCCCCCTGCTAACGCGCCATTTTCCTATTCCCATGAACCATCTATGTACCAAATTAGGTGTGGCCACACCAAAGTTTTTGCCGGGCATCCTAATGGCAGGGACAGATGTTTGACCTGTTACCATGGCAACATGATGTGAGATGGAGTGGGGGTGTTAATGTGTTTTTTGATCAAGACCATGTCATGAATGTGTGTACCAAATTTGGTATGTTTACGACAAAGTAAAATTTTGCACTTCCATGCAATCTCCCTAGGTGGCGCTATAGCACCTATTTCAGATTTTCTTATATCAATCTGTTCAGGGCCGGGGTGTCCACCAACGATTGAAGTTTGAGTGAAATCGGCCAAAGTATGTGCGAATTATCACTCGTCGAATTTGATGGCGAGCCACAAAAACGAACCTGAAATTTGTGGCGTTGTCACGGAAACACCGTTCACTCTTTTAGAACGGTTTTAACAACTTTTAATGTCCCACTTGTCTAGATGATACAGCACGATTCTGGTGAGTCTGGGTCAAAAACCCTAGGAGGAGTTCGTTAAAATGCGAGGACAGGAAAATGCACCCTCGGTGCCAGGTCACATGCTCGATCCAAAATGGCCGACTTCCTGTTGGTCGCTTAGCAACCGCATAATATACTTTTTTGTTCCTTATCCCGTGATGCATCTGTGTACCAAATTTGGTATGGCTACGACAAAGTTTATGCCGGGCGTCCCATTGGCGACGACAGATGTTTGGCCTGTTGCCATGGCAACACGATGGGCCATGGCGTGTTGACGTCATTAAGTTTTTTGATCGATACCCCGTCACGAATATGTGTACCAAATTTGGTATGTCTACGACAAAGTAAAATTTTGCGCTTCCATGCAATCTCCCTAGGTGGCGCTATAGCACCTATTTCAGATTTTCTTATAGAAATCTGTTCAGGGCCGGGGTGTCAACGAACGATTAAAGTTTGAGTGATATCGGCCAAAGTATGCGCGAATTATCGCTCGTTGAAATTTGATGGCGAGCCGCAAAAACGAACCCGAAATTTGTGGCGTTGTCACGGAAAAACCGTTCACTCTTTTAGAACGCTTTTAACAACTTTTAATGTCCCACTTGTCTAGATGATACAGCACGATTCTGGTGAGTCTGGGTCAAAAACCCTAGGAGGAGTTCGTTAAAATACGAAGACAGGAAAATGCACCCTCGGTGCCGGGTCGCGTGCTCGGCCCAATATAGCTGACTTCCTGTTGGTCGCCTAGCAACGCCGTAATATATTTTTTGGTTCGTAACGACATGACCTATCCACCACCCGAATTTCGTTTATCTACGACAAAGTTCATTTATCGGGTATAGCCATAGGCGCAATGTATTTTGATTTTTGAGGTGGCGCTGTGGAGTTATTTTTAAAGATTTTTTAATACAGATTATTTGTAAATTCCTTTTTTGGCGTTCTTGAATTTTGCGCAAAATTTCGTGAGTTTTCGTCAGTGGGAAGTACCCGAAACCTGCAAAAAGTGGTCGGGAAAATAATAATAATAATAAGAAATATAGCCGCAAGCGGCGATGATCGGCCCTCGCTTGCACTCGCAGCCCCCTGCTAACGCGCCATTTTCATATTCCCATGAACCATCTATGTACCAAATTAGGTGTGGCTACACCAAAGTTTTTGCCGGGCATCCTAATGGCAGGGACAGATGTTTGACCTGTTACCATGGCAACATGATGTGAGATGGAGTGGGGGTGTCACTGTGTTTTTTGATCGAGACCATGTCACGAATGTGTGGTCCAAATTTGGTGTGTCTACGGCAAAGTAAAATTTTTCTGTTCCATGCAATCTCCCTAGGGGGCGCTATTACGGCCAATTGAGAGTTTCTTATATCAATCTGTGTAGGGCCGGGGTGTCCACCAACGATTCAAGTTTGAGTAAAATCGGCCAAAGTATGTGCGAATTATCACTCGTCGAAGTTTGACAGGAAATGGCGCCTTCGCCACCAGGTCACATGATCTATCCAAAATGGCTGGTTGGTTGCCTAGCAATGGTATAATATACTTTTTTGTTTATCTTCCCATGATGCAAATTTTGTTTGACTACACCAAAGTTTTTCCAGAAAATCCTAATGACAAGGACAGATGTTTGGCCTGTTGCCATGGCAACACGATGGGAGATGCCCGGGGTCATCATTGAGATTTTTGATGGAGACCCTGTCACGAATGTGTGTACCAAATTTGGTATGTCTACGACAAAGTAAAATTTTGCACTTCCATGCAATCTCCCTAGGTGGCGCTATAGTGTCCATTTCAGATTTTCTTATAGAAATCTGTTCCGGGCCGGGGTGTCCACCAACGATTGAAGTTTGAGTGAAATCGGCCAAAGTATGTGCGAATTATCACTCGTCGAATTTTATGGCGAGCCACAAAAACGAACCTGAAATTTGTGGCGTTGTCACGGAAACACCGTTCACTCTTTTAGAACACTTTTAACAACTTTTAATGTCCCACTTGTCTAGATGATACAGCACGATTCTGGTGAGTCTGGGTCAAAAACCCTAGGAGGAGTTCGTTAAAATACGAGGACAGGAAAATGTGCCCTCGGTGCCAGGTCACGTGCTCGATCCAAAATGGCCGACTTCCTGTTGGTCGCTTAGCAACCGCATAATATACTTTTTTGTTCCTTATCTCATGATGCATCTGTGTACCAAATTTGGTATGGCTACGACAAAGTTTATGCCGGGCGTCCCATTGGCGACGACAGATGTTTGGCCTGTTGCCATGGCAACACGATAAGACATGGCGTGTTGACGTCATTAAGTTTTTTGATCGATACCCCGTCACGAATATGTGTACCAAATTTGGTATGTCTACGACAAAGTAAAATTTTGCACTTCCATGCAATCTCCCTAGGTGGCGCTATAGCACCTATTTCAGATTTTCTTATATCAATCTGTTCAGGGCCGGGGTGTCCACCAACGATTAAAGTTTGAGTGATATCAGCCAAAGTATGCGCAAATTATCGCTCATTGAAATTTGATGGCGAGCCGCAAAAACGAACCCGAAATTTGTGGCGTTGTCACGGAAACACCGTTCACTCTTTTAGAACGCTTTTAACAACTTTTAATGTCCCACTTGTCTAGATGATACAGCACGATTCTGGTGAGTCTGGGTCAAAAACTCTAGGAGGAGTTCGTTAAAATACGAAGACAGGAAAATGCACCCTCGGTGCCGGGTCGCGTGCTCGGCCCAATATAGCTGACTTCCTGTTGGTCGCCTAGCAACGCCGTAATATATTTTTTGGTTCGTAACGACATGACCTATCCACCACCCGAATTTCGTTTATCTACGACAAAGTTCATTTATCGGGTATAGCCATAGGCGCAATGTATTTTGATTTTTGAGGTGGCGCTGTGGAGCCATTTTTAAAGATTTTTTAATACAGATTATTTCTAAATTCCTTTTTTGGCGTTCTTGAATTTTGCGCAAAATTTCGTGAGTTTTCGTCAGTGGGAAGTACCCGAAACCTGAAAAAGTGGTCGGGAAAATAATAAGAATAATAAGAAAAACCAGAACAGTAACAATATAGTGCCACGAGTGGTGGCACTATATATATCAATGGAAAGGGCGCGCGTCCAGTAACGCACCCGTGGGGTCCATTGACAACTACTAGCGCGTTGCACACGTTCCACGCTGGTTCTGCAGTGCTTCGCACCGCAGAACAGTTACAATAGGCCCTATGCGCTCTTCAGCGCTCGGGCCTAAATATAGCCGCAAGCGGCGATGATCGGCCCTCGCTTGCACTCGCAGCCCCCTGCTAACGCGCCATTTTCCTATTCCCATGAACCATCTATGTACCAAATTAGGTGTGGCTACACCAAAGTTTTTGCCGGGCGTCCTAATGGCAGGAACAGCTGTTTGACCTATTACCATGGCAACATGATGGGAGATGCCGTGGGGTCATCATTGTGTTTTTTGATCGAGACCATGTCACGAATGTGTGGTCCAAATTTGGTGTGTCTACGGCAAAGTAAATTTTTTCTGTTCCATGCAATCTCCCTAGGGGGCGCTATTACAGCCAATTGAGATTTTCTTATATCAATCTGTGTAGGGCCGGGGTGTTCACCAACGATTAAAGTTTGAGTAAAATCGGCCAAAGTATGTGCGAATTATCACTCGTCGAAGTTTGACAGGAAATGGCGTCTTCGCCACCAGGTCACATGGTCTATCCAAAATGGCTGTTTGGTTGCCTAGCAACGGTATAATATACTTTTGGTTTATCTTCCCATGATGCATCTGTGTACCAAATTTTGTTTGACTACGCCAAAGTTTTTCCAGAGAATCCTAATGACAAGAACAGATGTTTGGCCTGTTGCCATGGCAACACGATGGGAGATGCCCGGGGTCATCATTGAGATTTTTGATCGAGACCCTGTTACGAATGTGTGTACCAAATTTGGTATGTCTACGACAAAATAAAATTTTGCACTTCCATGCAATCTCCCTAGGGGGCGCTATGTGTCCATTTCAGATTTTCTTATATCAATCTGTTCAGGGCCGGGGTGTCCACCAACGATTGAAGTTTGAGTGAAATCGGCCAAAGCATGTGCGAATTATCACTCGTCGAATTTGATGGCGAGCCACAAAAACGAACCTGAAATTTGTGGCGTTGTCACGGAAACACCGTTCACTCTTTTAGAACGCTTTTAACAACTTTTAATGTCCCACTTGTCTAGATGATACAGCACGATTCTGGTGAGTCTGGGTCAAAAACCCTAGGAGGAGTTCGTTAAAATACGAGGACAGGAAAATGCTCCCTCGGTGCCAGGTCACGTGCTCGGTCCAAAATGGCCGACTTCCTGTTGGTTGCTTAGCAACCGCATAATATACTTTTTTGTTCCTTATCCCATGATGCATCTGTGTACCAAATTTGGTATGGCTACGACAAAGTTTATGCTGGGCGTCCCATTGGCGACGACAGATGTTTGGCCTGTTGCCATAGCAACACGATGGGACATGGCGTGTTGACGTCATTAGGTTTTTTGATCGATACCCCGTCACGAATATGTGTACCAAATTTGGTATGTCTAGGACAAAGTAAAATTTTGCACTTCCATGCAATCTCCCTAGGTGGCGCTATAGCACCTATTTCAGATTTTCTTATATCAATCTGTTCAGGGCCGGGCTGTCAACGAACGATTAAAGTTTGAGTGATATCGGCCAAAGTATGCGCGAATTATCGCTCGTTGAAATTTGATGGCGAGCCGCAAAAACGAACCCGAAATTTGTGGCGTTGTCACGGAAACACCGTTCACTCTTTTAGAACGCTTTTAACAACTTTTAATGTCCCACTTGTCTAGATGATACAGCACGATTCTGGTGAGTCTGGGTCAAAAACCCTAGGAGGAGTTCGTTAAAATACGAGGACAGGAAAATGCACCCTCGGTGCCGGGTCGCGTGCTCGGCCCAATATAGCTGACTTCCTGTTGGTCGCCTAGCAACGCCATAATATATTTTTTGGTTCGTAACGACATGACCTATCCACCACCCGAATTTCGTTTATCTACGACAAAGTTCATTTATCGGGTATAGCCATATTTTGATTTTTGAGGTGGCGCTGTGGAGCCATTTTTTAAGATTTTTTAATACAGATTATTTGTAAATTCCTTTTTTGGCGTTCTTGAATTTTGCGCAAAATTTCGTGAGTTTTCGTCCGTGGGAAGTACCCGAAACCTGAAAAAGTGGTCGGGAAAATAATAATAATAATAATAATAAATATAGCCGCAAGCGGCGATGATCGGCCCTCGCTTGCACTCGCAGCCCCCTGCTAACGCGCCATTTTCCTATTCCCATGAACCATCTATGTACCAAATTAGGTGTGGCCACACCAAAGTTTTTGCCGGGCATCCTAATGGCAGGGACAGATGTTTGACCTGTTACCATGGCAACATGATGTGAGATGGAGTGGGGGTGTCACTGTGTTTTTGATCGAGACCATGTCACGAATGTGTGTACCAAATTTGGTATGTTTACGACAAAGTAAAATTTTGCACTTCCATGCAATCTCCCTAGGTGGCGCTATAGCACCTATTTCAGATTTTCTTATATCAATCTGTTCAGGGCCGGGGTGTCCACCAATGATTAAAGTTTGAGTGATATCGGCCAAAGTATGCGCGAATTATCACTCGTCGAAGTTTGACAGGAAATGGCGCCTTCGCCACCAGGTCACAGGGTCTATCTAAAATGGCTGGTTGGTTGCCTAGCAACGGTATAATATACTTTTTGTTTATCTTCCCATGATGCATCTGTGTACCAAATTTGGTATGTCTACGACAAAATAAAATTTTGCACTTCCCTAGGGGGCGCTATAGCGTCCATTTCAGATTTTCTTATATCAATCTATTCAGGGCCGGGGTGTCCACAAAAGATTGAAGTTTGAGTGAAATCGGCCAAAGTATGTGCGAATTATCACTCGTCGAATTTGATGGCGAGCCACAAAAACGAACCTGAAATTTGTGGCGTTGTCACGGAAACACCGTTCACTCTTTTAGAACGCTTTTAACAACTTTTAATGTCCCACTTGTCTAGATGATACAGCACGATTCTGGTGAGTCTGGGTCAAAAACCCTAGGAGGAGTTCGTTAAAATACGAGGACAGGAAAATGCGCTCTCGGTGCCAGGTCACGTGCTCGGTCCAAAATGGCCGACTTCCTGTTGGTCGCTTAGCAACCGCATAATATACTTTTTTGTTCCTTATCCCATGATGCATCTGTGTACCAAATTTGGTATGGCTACGACAAAGTTTATGCCTGGCGTCCCATTGGCGATGACAGATGTTTGGCCTGTTGCCATGGCAACACGATGGGACATGGCATGTTGACGTCATTAAGTTTTTTGATCGATACCCCGTCACGAATATGTGTACCAAATTTGGTATGTCTACGACAAAGTAAAATTTTGCGCTTCCATGCAATCTCCCTAGGTGGCGCTATAGCAGCTATTTCAGATTTTCTCATATCAATCTGTTCAGGGCCGGGGTGTCAACGAACGATTGAAGTTTGAGTGATATCGGCCAAAGTATGCGCGAATTATCGCTCATTGAAATTTGATGGCGAGCCGCAAAAACGAACCCGAAATTTGTGGCATTGTCACGGAAACACCGTTCACTCTTTTAGAACGCTTTTAACAACTTTTAATGTCCCACTTGTCTAGATGATACAGCACGATTCTGGTGAGTCTGGGTCAAAAACCCTAGGAGGAGTTCGTTAAAATACGAAGACAGGAAAATGCACCCTCGGTGCCGGGTCGCGTGCTCGGCCCAATATAGCTGACTTCCTGTTGGTCGCCTAGCAACGCCGTAATATATTTTTTGGTTCGTAACGACATGACCTATCCACCACCCGAATTTCGTTTATCTACGACAAAGTTCATTTATCGGGTATAGCCATAGGCGCAATGTATTTTGATTTTTGAGGTGGCGCTGTGGAGCCATTTTTAAAGATTTTTTAATACAGATTATTTGTAAATTCCTTTTTTGGCGTTCTTGAATTTTGTGCAAAATTTCGTGAGTTTTCGTCAGTGGGAAGTACCCGAAACCTGAAAAAGTGGTCGGGAAAATAATAATAATAAGAAAAACCAGAACAGTAACAATATAGTGCCACGAATGGTGGCACTAAATATATCAATGGAAAGGGCGCGCGTCCAGTAACCCACCCGTGGGGTCCATTGACACCTACCAGCGCGTTGCACACGTTCCACGCTGGTTCTGCAGTGCTTCGCACCGCAGAACGGTTACAATAGGCCCTATGCGCTCTTCAGCGCTCGGGCCTAAATATAGCCGCAAGCGGCGATGATCGGCCCTCGCTTGCACTCGCAGCCCCCTGCTAACGCGCCATTTTCCTATTCCCATGAACCATCTATGTACCAAATTAGACCCTGTCACGAATGTGTGTAGCAAATTTGGTATGTTTACGACAAAATAAAATGTTGCACTTCCATGCAATCTCCCTAGGGGGCGCTATAGTGTCCATTTCAGATTTTCTTATAGAAATCTGTTAAAGGGCCGGGGTGTCCACCAACGATTGAAGTTTGAGTGAAATCGGCCAAAGTGTGTGCGAATTATCACTCATCGAATTTGATGGCGAGCCACAAAAACGAACCTGAAATTTGTGGCTTTGTCACGGAAACACCGTTCACTCTTTTAGAACGCTTTTAACAACTTTTAATGTCCCACTTGTCTAGATGATAGAGCACGATTCTGGTGAGTCTGGGTCAAAAACCCTGGAAGGAGTTCGTTAAAATGCGAGGACAGGAAAATGCGCCCTCGGTGCCAGGTCACGTGCTCGGTCCAAAATGGCCGACTTCCTGTTGGTCGCTTAGCAACCGCATAATATACTTTTTTGTTCCTTATCCCATGATGCATCTGTGTACCAAATTTGGTATGGCTACGACAAAGTTTATGCCGGGCATCCCATTGGTGACGACAGATGTTTGGCCTGTTGCCATGGCAACACGATGGGACATGGCGTGTTGACGTCATTAAGTTTTTTGATCGATACCCCGTCACGAATATGTGTACCAAATTTGGTATGTCTACGACAAAGTAAAATTTTGCGCTTCCATGCAATCTCCCTAGGTGGCGCTATAGCACCTATTTCAGATTTTCTCATGTCAATCTGTTCAGGGCCGAGGTGTCAACGAACGATTAAAGTTTGAGTGATATCGGCCAAAGTATGCGCGAATTATCGCTCATTGAAATTTGATGGCGAGCCACAAAAACTAACCCCAAATTTGTGGCGTTGTCACGGAAACACCGTTCACTCTTTTAGAACGCTTTTAACAACTTTTAATGTCCCACTTGTCTAGATGATACAGCACGATTCTGGTGAGTCTGGGTCAAAAACCCTAGGAGGAGTTCGTTAAAATACGAGGACAGGAAAATGCACCCTCGGTGCCGGGTCGCGTGCTCGGCCCAATATAGCGGACTTCCTGTTGGTCGCCTAGCAACGCCATAATATATTTTTTGGTTCGTAACGACATGACCTATCCACCACCCGAATTTCGTTTATCTACGACAAAGTTCATTTATCGGGGATAGCCATATTTTGATTTTTGAGGTGGCGCTGTGGAGCCATTTTTTAAGATTTTTTAATACAGATTATTTGTAAATTCCTTTTTTGGCGTTCTTGAATTTTGCGCAAAATTTCGTGAGTTTTCGTCAGTGGGAAGTACCCGAAACCTGAAAAAAGTGGTCGGGAAAATAATAATAATAATAATAAATATAGCCGCAAGCGGCGATGATCGGCCCTCGCTTGCACTCGCAGCCCCTGCTAACGCGCCACTTTCCTATTCTCATGAACCATCTATGTACCAAATTAGGTGTGGCTACACCAAAGTTTTTGCCGGGCATCCTAATGGCAGGGACAGATGTTTGACCTGTTACCATGGCAACATGATGTGAGATGGAGTGGGGGTGTCACTGTGTTTTTTGATCGAGACCATGTCACGAATGTGTGGTCCAAATTTGGTGTGTCTACGGCAAAGTAAAATTTTTCTGTTCCATGCAATCTCCCTAGGGGGCGCTATTACGGCCAATTGAGATTTTCTTATATCAATTTGTGTAGGGCCGGGGTGTTCACCAACGATTAAAGTTTGAGTAAAATCGGCCAAAGTATGTGCGAATTATCACTCGTCGAAGTTTGACAGGAAATGGCGCCTTCGCCACCAGGTCACATGGTCTATCCAAAATGGGTGGTTGGTTGCCTAGCAACGGTATAATATACTTTTTGTTTATCTTCCCATGATGCATCTATGTACCAAATTTTGTTTGACTACACCAAAGTTTTTCCAGAGAATCCTAATGACAAGGACAGATGTTTGGCCTGTTGCCATGGCAACACGATGGGAGATGCCCGGGGTCATCATTGAGATTTTTGATCGAGACCCTGTCACGAATGTGTGTACCAAATTTGGTATGTCTACGACAAAATAAAATTTTGCACTTCCCTAGGGGGCGCTATAGTGTCCATTTCAGATTTTCTTATATCAATCTGTTCAGGGCCGGGGTGTCCACCAACGATTGAAGTTTGAGTGAAATCGGCCAAAGTATGTGCGAATTATCACTCGTTGAATTTGATGGCGAGCCACGAAAACAAACCTGAAATTTGTGGCGTTGTCACGGAAACACCGTTCACTCTTTTAGAACGCTTTTAACAACTTTTAATGTCCCACTTGTCTAGATGATACAGCACGATTCTGGTCAGTCTGGGTCAAAAACCCTAGGAGGAGTTCGTTAAAATACGAGGACAGGAAAATGCACCCTCGGTGCCAGGTCACGTGCTCGGTCCAAAATGGCCGACTTCCTGTTGGTCGCTTAGCAACCGCATAATATACTTTTTTGTTCCTTATCCCATGATGCATCTGTGTACCAAATTTGGTATGGCTACGACAAAGTTTATGCCGGGCGTCCCATTGGCGACGACAGATGTTTGGCCTGTTGCCATGGCAACACGATGGGACATGGCGTGTTGACGTCATTGAGTTTTTTGATCGATACCTCGTCACGAATATGTGTACCAAATTTGGTATGTCTACGACAAAGTAAAATTTTGCGCTTCCATGCAATCTCCCTAGGTGGCGCTATAGCACCTATTTCAGATTTTCTTATATCAATCTGTTCAGGGCCGGGGTGTCAACGAACGATTAAAGTTTGAGTGATATCGGCCAAAGTATGCGCGAATTATCGCTCGTTGAAAGTTGACGGCGAGCCGCAAAAACGAACCCGAAATTTGTGGCGTTGTCACGGAAACACCGTTCACTCTTTCAGAACGCTTTTAACAACTTTTAATGTCCCACTTGTCTAGATGATACAGCACGATTCTGGTGAGTCTGGGTCAAAAACCCTAGGAGGAGTTCGTTAAAATACGAAGACAGGAAAATGCACCCTCGGTGCCGGGTCGCGTGCTCGGCCCAATATAGCTGACTTCCTGTTGGTCGCCTAGCAACGCCATAATATATTTTTTGGTTCGTAACGACATGACCTATCCACCACCCGAATTTCGTTTATCTACGACAAAGTTCATTTATCGGGTATAGCCATAGGCGCAATGTATTTTGATTTTTGAGGTGGCGCTGTGGAGCCATTTTTTAAGATTTTTTAATACAGATTATTTGTAAATTCCTTTTTTTGGCGTTCTTGAATTTTGCGCAAAATTTCGTGAGTTTTCGTCCGTGGGAAGTACCCGAAACCTGAAAAAGTGGTCGGGAAAATAATAATAATAATAATAAGAATAAGAAAAACCAGAACAGTAACAATATAGTGCCACGAATGGTAACACAAAATATATCAATGGAAAGGGCGCACGTCCAGTAACCCACCCGTGGGGTCCATTGACACCTACCAGCGCGTTTCACACGTTCCACGCTGGTTCTGCAGTGCTTCGCACCGCAGAACAGTTACAAAAGGCCCTATGCGCTCTTCAGCGCTCGGGCCTAATAAATATAGCCGCAAGCGGCGATGATCGGCCCTCGCTTGCACTCGCAGGGGGGGTGGCGCTAACGCGCCATTTTCCTATTCCCAGGAACCATATATGTACTAAATTAGGTGTGGCTACACCAAAGCTTTTGCCGGGCATCCTAATGGCAGGGACAGATGTTTGACCTGTTACCATGGCAACATGATGTGAGATGGAGTGGGGGTGTTAATGTGTTTTTTGATCAAGACCATGTCACGAATGTGTGTACCAAATTTGGTATGTTTACGACAAAGTAAAATTTTGCGCTTCCATGCAATCTCCCTAGGTGGCGCTAATGCACCTATTTCAGATTTTCTTATATCAATCTGTGTAGGGCCGGGGTGTTCACCAACGATTAAAGTTTGAGTAAAATCGGCCAAAGTATGTGCGAATGATCAATTGTCGAAGTTTGACAGGAAATGGCGCCTTCGCCACCAGGTCACATGGTCTATCCAAAATGGCTGGTTGGTTGCCTAGCAACGGTATAGTATACTTTTTGTTTATCTTCCCATGATGCATCTGTGTACCAAACTTTGTTTGACTACACGAAAGTTTTTCCAGAGAATCCTAATGACAAGGACAGATGTTTGGCCTGTTGCCATGGCAACACGATGGGAGATGCCCGGGGTCATCATTGAGATTTTTGATCGAGACCCTGTCACGAATGTGTGTACCAAATTTGGTATGTCTACGACAAAATAAAATTTTGCACTTCCATGCAATCTCCCTAGGTGGCGCTATAGTGTCCATTTCAGATTTTCTTATAGGAATCTATTCAGGGCCGGGGTGTCCACAAACGATTGAAGTTTGAGTGAAATCGGCCAAAGTATGTGCGAATTATCACTCGTCGAATTTGATGGCGAGCCACAAAAACGAACCTGAAATTTGTGGCGTTGTCACGGAAACACCGTTCACTCTTTTAGAACGCTTTTAACAACTTTGAATGTCCCACTTGTCTAGATGATACAGCACGATTCTGGTGAGTCTGGGTCAAAAACCCTAGGAGGAGTTCGTTAAAATACGAAGACAGAAAAATGCGCCCTCGGTGCCAGGTCACGTGCTCGGTCCAAAATGGCCGACTTCCTGTTGGTCGCTTAGCAACCGCATAATATACTTTTTCGTTCCTTATCCCATGATGCATCTGTATACCAAATTTGGTATGGCTACGACAAAGTTTATGCCGGGCGTCCCATTGGCGACGACAGATGTTTGGCCTGTTGCCATGGCAACACGATGGGACATGGCGTGTTGACGTCATTAAGTTTTTTGATCGATACCCCGTCACGAATATGTGTACCAAATTTGGTATGTCTACGACAAAGTAAAATTTTGCGCTTCCATGCAATCTCCCTAGGTGGCGCTATAGTACCTATTTCAGATTTTCTTATATCAATCTGTTCAGGGCCGGGGTGTCCACCAACGATTAAAGTTTGAGTGATATCGGCCAAAGTATGCGCGAATTATCGCTCATTGAAATTTGATGGCGAGCCGCAAAAACGAACCCGAAATTTGTGGCGTTGTCACAGAAACACCGTTCACTCTTTTAGAACGCTTTTAACAACTTTTAATGTCCCACTTGTCTAGATGATACAGCACGATTCTGGTGAATCTGGGTCAAAAACCCTAGGAGGAGTTCGTTAAAATATGAAGACAGGAAAATGCACCCTCGGTGCCGGGTCGCGTGCTCGGCCCAATATAGCTGACTTCCTGTTGGTCGCCTAGCAACGCCGTAATATATTTTTTGGTTTGTAACGACATGGCCTATCCACCACCCGAATTTCGTTTATCTACGACAAAGTTCATTTATCGGGTATAGCCATAGGCGCAATGTATTTTGATTTTTGAGGTGGCGCTGTGGAGCCATTTTTAAAGATTTTTTAATACAGATTATTTGTAAATTCCTTTTTTGGCGTTCTTGAATTTTGCGCAAAATTTCGTGAGTTTTCGTCAGTGGGAAGTACCCGAAACCTGAAAAAGTGGTCGGGAAAATAATAAGAATAATAAGAAAAACCAGAACAGTAACAATATAGTGCCACGAATGGTAACACAAAATATATCAATGGAAAGGGCGCGCGTCCAGTAACCCACCCGTGGGGTCCATTGACACCTACCAGCGCGTTTCACACGTTCCACGCTGGTTCTGCAGTGCTTCGCACCGCAGAACAGTTACAAAAGGCCCTATGCGCTCTTCAGCGCTCGGGCCTAATAATAATAAGAAAAACCAGAACAGTAACAATATAGTGCCACGAATGGTAACACAAAATATATCAATGGAAAGGGCGCACGTCCAGTAACGCACCCGTGGGGTCCATTGACACCTACCAGCGCGTTTCACACGTTCCACGCTGGTTCTGCAGTGCTTCGCACCGCAGAACGGTTACAAAAGGCCCTATGCGCTCTTCAGCGCTCGGGCCTAATAATAATAAGAAAAACCAGAACAGTAACAATATAGTGCCACGAATGGTAACACAAAATATATCAATGGAAAGGGCGCACGTCCAGTAACCCACCCGTGGGGTCCATTGACACCTACCAGCGCGTTTCACACGTTCCACGCTGGTTCTGCAGTGCTTCGCACCGCAGAACAGTTACAAAAGGCCCTATGCGCTCTTCAGCGCTCGGGCCTAATAAGAAAAACCAGAACAGTAACAATATAGTGCCACGAATGGTAACACAAAATATATCAATGGAAAGGGCGCACGTCCAGTAACCCACCCGTGGGGTCCATTGACACCTACCAGCGCGTTTCACACGTTCCACGCTGGTTCTGCAGTGCTTCGCACCGCAGAACAGTTACAAAAGGCCCTATGCGCTCTTCAGCGCTCGGGCCTAATAAGAAAAACCAGAACAGTAACAATATAGTGCCACGAATGGTAACACAAAATATATCAATGGAAAGGGCGCACGTCCAGTAACCCACCTGTGGGGTCCATTGACACCTACCAGCGCGTTTCACACGTTCCACGCTGGTTCTGCAGTGCTTCGCACCGCAGAACAGTTACAAAAGGCCCTATGCGCTCTTCAGCGCTCGGGCCTAATAAGAAAAACCAGAACAGTAACAATATAGTGCCACGAATGGTAACACAAAATATATCAATGGAAAGGGCGCACGTCCAGTAACCCACCCGTGGGGTCCATTGACACCTACCAGCGCGTTTCACACGTTCCACGCTGGTTCTGCAGTGCTTCGCACCGCAGAACAGTTACAAAAGGCCCTATGCGCTCTTCAGCGCTCGGGCCTAATAATAAGAAAAACCAGAACAGTAACAATATAGTGCCACGAATGGTAACACAAAATATATCAATGGAAAGGGCGCACGTCCAGTAACCCACCCGTGGGGTCCATTGACACCTACCAGCGCGTTTCACACGTTCCACGCTGGTTCTGCAGTGCTTCGCACCGCAGAACAGTTACAAAAGGCCCTATGCGCTCTTCAGCGCTCGGGCCTAAATATAGCCGCAAGCGGCGATGATCGGCCCTCGCTTGCACTCGCAGCCCCCTGCTAACGCGCCATTTTCCTATTCCCATGAACCATCTATGTACCAAATTAGACCCTGTCACGAATGTGTGTACCAAATTTGGTATGTTTACGACAAAATAAAATGTTGCACTTCCATGCAATCTCCCTAGGGGGCGCTATAGTGTCCATTTCAGATTTTCTTATAGAAATCTGTTAAAGGGCCGGGGTGTCCACCAACGATTGAAGTTTGAGTGAAATCGGCCAAAGTGTGTGCGAATTATCACTCATCGAATTTGATGGCGAGCCACAAAAACGAACCTGAAATTTGTGGCGTTGTCACGGAAACACCGTTCACTCTTTTAGAACGCTTTTAACAACTTTTAATGTCCCACTTGTCTAGATGATACAGCACGATTCTGGTGAGTCTGGGTCAAAAACCCTGGAAGGAGTTCGTTAAAATACGAGGACAGGAAAATGCGCCCTCGGTGCCAGGTCACGTGCTCGGTCCAAAATGGCCGACTTCCTGTTGGTCGCTTAGCAACCGCATAATATACTTTTTTGTTCCTTATCCCATGATGCATCTGTGTACCAAATTTGGTATGGCTACGACAAAGTTTATGCCGGGCGTCCCATTGGTGACGACAGATGTTTGGCCTGTTGCCATGGCAACACGATGGGACATGGCGTGTTGACGTCATTAAGTTTTTTGATCGATACCCCGTCACGAATATGTGTACCAAATTTGGTATGTCTACGACAAAGTAAAATTTTGCGCTTCCATGCAATCTCCCTAGGTGGCGCTATAGCACCTATTTCAGATTTTCTCATATCAATCTGTTCAGGGCCGGGGTGTCCACCAACGATTAAAGTTTGAGTGATATCGGCCAAAGTATGTGCGAATTATCGCTCATTGAAATTTGATGGCGAGCCACAAAAACTAACCCCAAATTTGTGGCGTTGTCACGGAAACACCGTTCACTCTTTTAGAACGCTTTTAACAACTTTTAATGTCCCACTTGTCTAGATGATACAGCACGATTCTGGTGAGTCTGGGTCAAAAACCCTAGGAGGAGTTCGTTAAAATACGAGGACAGGAAAATGCACCCTCGGTGCCGGGTCGCGTGCTCGGCCCAATATAGCTGACTTCCTGTTGGTCGCCTAGCAACGCCATAATATATTTTTTGGTTCGTAACGACATGACCTATCCACCACCCGAATTTCGTTTATCTACGACAAAGTTCATTTATCGGGTATAGCCATAGGCGCAATGTATTTTGATTTTTGAGGTGGCGCTGTGGAGCCATTTTTAAAGATTTTTTAATACAGATTATTTGTAAATTCCTTTTTTGGCGTTCTTGAATTTTGCGCAAAATTTCGTGAGTTTTCGTCAGTGGGAAGTACCCGAAACCTGAAAAAGTGGTCGGGAAAATAATAAGAATAATAAGAAAAACCAGAACAGTAACAATATAGTGCCACGAGTGGTGGCACTATATATATCAATGGAAAGGGCGCGCGTCCAGTAACGCACCCGTGGGGTCCATTGACAACTACTAGCGCGTTGCACACGTTCCACGCTGGTTCTGCAGTGCTTCGCACCGCAGAACAGTTACAATAGGCCCTATGCGCTCTTCAGCGCTCGGGCCTAATAATAATAATAAGAAAAACCAGAACAGTAACAATATAGTGCCACGAATGGTAACACAAAATATATCAATGGAAAGGGCGCACGTCCAGTAACCCACCCGTGGGGTCCATTGACACCTACCAGCGCGTTTCACACGTTCCACGCTGGTTCTGCAGTGCTTCGCACCGCAGAACAGTTACAAAAGGCCCTATGCGCTCTTCAGCGCTCGGGCCTAATAAATATAGCTGCAAGCAGCAATGCGGGGGCCAAGCACCGTTTGACAGGGTCTAACAAGGTCTGACAGGATCTAACAGAGTCTGACAGGGTCTGACAGGGTCAGGGTCTAACCCTGTCAGAACAGACACATCAAAGACAGATCAAAGGTTGCTAGGTGCGTTGCTAGGCAGTTGACAAATTTCTGCAAATTTGACCTGCTGCTGACACTAGACGGTTGGAGCTGGGGACCTATAAATTGCTGTGGGTAATGAGGAGACTGGCTGGAATGTGCATGCCAAATTTCACAACTTTTTACCAAACGGTTCTAGGGGCTGCCATAGACTTCCTATGGAACAAGCATAATAATAATAATAATCTTGAGACCTGAACATCAAAGCAAAGATCAAAGGGTTACTAGGCAACTTGCCTAGGCAACGGAAAGCAATTCCTATAAGGTGCCCAGCACCTTCGGTGCTTGGCTCCTATAGGGTGCCCAGCACCTTTGGTGCTTGTCCCCCTAAATATAGCTGCAAGCAGCAATGTGGGGCAAAGCACCGAAGGTTCATGTAGGCCTCAGCATGTAGGCCACATGCAGGGTCTGACAGGGTCTAATAGAGTCTGACAGGGTCTAACAGGGTTTAACAGGGTCTAACAGGGTCTGACAGGGCCTAACAGAGTCTGACAGGGTCTAACAGAGTCTGACAGGGTCTGTTCTGACAGGGTCTGTTCTGACAGGGTTAGACCCTGTCAGAACAGACACATCAAAGACAGATCAAATGTTGCTAGGCAATTCCTGAAAATTCCTGCAAATTTGACCTGCTGGTGCCACTAGACGGTTGGGGCTGGGGGCCTATAAATTGCTGTGGGTAATGAGGAGACTGGCTGGAATGTGCATGCAAAATTTCACAACTTTTTACCAGACGGTTCTAGGGGTTGCCATAGACTCCCATGGTGAAAAGAATATAAAATAATAAGAATCAGGAGACCAGACACATCAAAGGAAAGAACAAGGGGTTGCTAGGCAACGTCGCTAGGCAACGCAGTACAAACACTATAGGGTCCCTAGCACCTACGGTGCTTGGCCCCAATAATAATAATAATAATAGCTGTATAAATATAAATATAGCTGCTAGCAGCAATGTGGGGCCAAGCACCGAAGATGCATGTAGGCCTCAGCATGTAGGCCGCATGCAGGGTCTGACAGGGTCTAACAGAGTCTGACAGGGTCTAACAGGGTAGTTAGACCCTGTCAGACTCAGAAACAGGGTTTAACAGGGTCTAACAAGGTTTAACAGGGTCTAACAGAGTCTGACAGGGTCTAACAAGGTCTGACAGGGTCTAACAGAGTCTGACAGGGTCTAACAGAGTCTGACAGGGTCTAACAAGGTCTGACAGGGTCTAACAGAGTGACAGGGTCTAACAGAGTCTGACAGGGTCTAACAAGGTCTGACAGGGTCTAACAGAGTCTTGACAGGGTCTAACAGAGTCTGACAGGGTCTAACAGAATCTGACAGGGTCTAACAGGGTCTGACAGGGTCTAACAGAGTCTGACAGTTTTCATAAACTATAATAACCTTGTTACAGGTGCTGGGGTTTAGATAGAGTCGGACAGGGTTTAACAGGGTCTAACCGGGTTTGACAGGGTCTAACAGAGTCTGACAGGGTCTAACAGGGTAGTTAGACCCTGTCAGACTCAGAAACAGGGTTTAACAGGGTCTAACAAGGTTTGACAGGGTCTAACAAGGTCTGACAGGATCTAACAGAGTCTGACAGGGTCTAACAGAGTCTGACAGGGTCTAACAGAATTTGACCCTGACAGGGTCTAACAGAGTCTGACAGGGTCTAACAGAGTCTGACAGGGTCTAACAGAGTCTAACAGGGTTTAACAGGGTCTAACAAGGTTTAACAGATCAAAGACACATCAAAGACAGATCAGTTGCTATGTGCGTTGCTAGGCAATTCCTGAAAATTCCTGCAACTTTGACCTGCTGGTGGCACTAGACGGTTGGGGCTGGGGGCCTATAAATTGCTGTGGGTAATGAGGAGACTGGCTGGAATGTGCATGCAAAATTTCACAACTTTTTACCAGACAGTTCTAGGGGTTGCCATAGGCTCCCATGTTGAGGAGAATATAAAATAATAAGAAGAATAAGAATCAGGAGACCAGACACATCAAAGGAAAGATCAAAGGGTTGCTAGGCAACGTCGCTAGGCAACGCAGTACAAACACTATGGTGCCTAGCACCTTCGGTGCTTTGGCCCCAATAATAATAATAATAATATTAAAATATAGCTGCTGGACAGTGCGACCCGCACTGCCTGTGGCCTCTCGCAGAAACACCTCAAGCTGCATTAGACTGAGCACAGGAGCCCCCCAGGGCTGTGTGCTCAGTCCGATGCTCTTCACTCTGCTGACCCACGACTGCGCTCAGGCTTCAGCACCAATCACATTGTGAAGTTTGCGGACGATACGACTGTGGTGGGTCTCATCTCTAATAACGATGAGACAAACTACAGGAGTGAGGTGAGCCTTCTGACCAAGTGGTGCAGCGATAACAATCTCCTTCTCCTGTTTCCCCCATCAACCCAAAACATGCACCATAGGTAAAATCCTCCAGCTTAGGTCCTGGCCAAACCGAAGCAAGAAGATCATGGAGATGGTCCCAAGGCGCAGTAATCTGCTGCCCACTGCTCCTAATAACAGGATGGGTTAAATGCAGAGAAGAATTTCTCCTGTGTGAGATCAATAAAGTCACTTCTTCTTGATGACCGCCTTCTACCGAGGCACCATTGAGAATGTCCTGACCAGCTGCATCACTGTGTGATATTGGAGCTGCACTGAACAGAACAGGAAAGCTCTGCAGCGCAGAGTGAATGCAGCTGGGAGGATCGCTGGTGTCTCTCTCCCCTCCCCCCTGGACATTTTTAACACCCGCCTCACCCACAGAGCGTCCAGCATTGTGGGTGACCCAAGCCACCTCACACAGCCTCTTCAGCCTCCTGCCCTTGGGGAGAAGGTACCGGAGTCTGGGTTTTTAGCACACAACATTGTTGTTTAAATGTGTATATTATTATAATATATTTAAGCTAAATCTAAATTCCCACTGTTGCCATATAGTGTGATGTATAATTCCAACAGATATATAAGTGTAATTATACTGTTGCAAGGATAAATGTAAGGTAGAATTTTGAAATAAAAATCACTGACCTTGTTTGCGATACAGAAATGGAAAGGGGTGTCCAGGGTTTGATCCATGTTTCTTTAATTCTTATGGTTTTACACATAATTTCTTCAAAAGGAGAAAATACACGGTGAGAGTTCCTCTAGCTTTATTTATATCACATAGTCTTCATGTGAATTCCCCCTCGGTAAAGTCTTAAGGCATCTAATTATTTAATCATTTATCATTTTGTGTGTCACTGGTTCTGAAATCAAACTTAAACGGTAGGGAGAAAATGCACCGTTTTATAAAAAGTATATTGAAATAACTGTGTTTGCTTTGAGTAAAACAGCAGGCCCTTTGAGAGTAAACTCAGGGCATCAATACTTGGTTTCAGCAGCTGCTTGCGTTTTGACCACTGCCATATTTCGATGTAGTACTAGTCTGAGAAGACTAAACTACTATATATGGATAGTTACATTGTCAAGACCGTCACTTAAAGTCTACTAATGTAACGACAAGCATCATAACCTTGATGTCGGCGGGAAAGGATTTTGTGGGTTGTGTGCTTCTGCTAATCCAAACGATAGGCTAATTTAGCAACAGTAAAATGTAGCTGGGCGTTATTATGGTTATAGCTGATATTCGTGCGCGAGTTCGTCAATGAGATATTTCTGGGAAATAACTCAAAGTGGATTTTATAAGATTTTATTTCAGTAAAGGATGTCTAATCGCCTGCGAAACACCGAGGTCTGTGCAGACTGCAGTGTGCCAGGTAAGATTATTATTGGTGCCCTTTTTTGTCTAGTGAAATTTAGGAGGAAATTAGAGGACTTGTTCTAAGAGTTTTGATTTCAACATGCCTATGAAAGATATACTGTTATAATGTATTATGGAAAATAAGTAGTGATCTTAGGGAGGAGTACTTTGTCTGAAAGAAGTTCTGGTTTTACATGTTGAAACATGCATTAGAAAAAAGACAAAGTTATTACTGCTTTATAAGGTCGGTTGGATAACGTGATTTCTTTTTCAAGCACAGGAAGCAAAACAGGATGCTGCAGACACATGCTTTTAGTGCACAACATGTTTCTATTGTTATACAGCAGATCACTTACAGTAATTGTAATTATTTACTGTAATTTTTTAAAGATGACATCAGATTAAATTATAATCACTCTCTACCAGCAGTTTTGTCTCACATCAGCTGCTCCAATA
The DNA here is from genome assembly GCA_036785185.1 of Paratrypauchen microcephalus. NCBI lineage: Eukaryota > Metazoa > Chordata > Actinopteri > Gobiiformes > Gobiidae > Paratrypauchen > Paratrypauchen microcephalus. The sequence continues at coordinate 4,635,071 of JAVJIX010000081.1, read as the reverse complement.
GCAAACTAGTAAACTGTGTTTAAAAGATGGTGACTTGACAATGTTATTTGATGTTTGTTCAAAAGCCGAATATTTATTAGTAATAAGTGTATCCTCATAATGATTCTTCAAATACTGTATTACTCAACGCATCATTTTAGACAAGATATTATGCATTATTTCTCATACTTTGTGACTACAAAGTAAATCACAATTTTACATTTTGTTTATGATAAACTGTGATATTGACCTAGAACACTGTAAAAGAAATGGGTCCCTTAACTTCCAGTTAAAAATTGCAGAACAGATTTTTTGCTGCTGGCCACGCCTCTTCATTGTGGCATTTCACTGTAGCAAGCAGTGGATTTTAATTTAATGTGCGTCTATATTACTATACAACATTTTTAATATTGTGTATGACCTGGTGTTTTAATTTTTCATATTACAGTATTGTATTAACACAGAGCTGTGGGCAAGGACTAGTTGAAAACAAAAGTTTTCGTAGCACTTATGCCTCAATTGCAGGACAATAAAGGATTAATCAAACATGCATGCACTCTTATTTTATTTGTCCAGACCCACGCTGGGCCTCTGTAAACAGGGGCATTTTGATCTGTGATGAGTGCTGCAGTGTGCATCGAAGCCTGGGAAGACACAGCTCCCAAGTCCGCCATTTAACACACACACCATGGCCTTCTACTCAGCTACAGGTAATAACACTAAATAATGAATCACTTTATATGATTGCTTTATATTGGCACTCATTAATTGCAAGTCTTTATGGATGTACACTAGTTTGATTTTAATCATCAAGAATCTGAAGATGTCTGGTTGCATTTGGAGGCTGTTACTGAGTAGTTGTGTTGATTTTGTCTCCAAACATTTCAGTCATTTAAACACACAGGGACAGGTCTCTTGCTGGTGCTTAGACAGGTGCAGCTAAAATCTGGGAGGATTTGTCAAATCTTCTAAGCTGGGAATTGGTCTCATAATGTTGAGGCCTGCTTAGAGCCGGGCATATGTGCTATAGCCTAGACCACTCAAACACCTAGCAGCACATGCCTTCTTTTTAATATACACTTTGATAGTTTTTTTGGTGAATAGCTGTCCTTAGAATTGTCCTCTTCTACTGAATTTAGAAGAAATGCAAAATAAATAAATAAATAAATAAAATATAGCTGCAAGCAGCAATGTGGGGCCAAGCACCGAAGGTGCATGTAGGCCTCAGCATGTAGGCCGCATGCAGGGTCTGACAGGGTCTAACAGAGTCTGACAGGGTCTAACAGGGTAGTTAGACCCTGTCAGACTCAGAAACAGGGTTTAACAGGGTCTAACAATGTTTAACAGAGTCTGACAGGGTCTAAGAGAATCTGACAGGGTCTAACAGAATCTAACAGGGTCTAACAGAGTCTATGACAGTTTCATAAACTATAATAACCTTGTTGCAGGTGCTGGGGTTTAGATAGACAGAGTCTGACAGGGTTTAACAGGGTCTGTCAGGGTCTGACAGGGTCTAACAGGGTCTGACAGGGTCTAACAGAGTCTGACAGAGTCTAACAGGGTAGTTAGAGTCTGACAGGGTCTAACAGGGTAGTTAGACCCTGTCAGACTCAGAAACAGGGTTTAACAGGGTCTAACAAGGTTTGACAAGGTCTAACGAGGTCTGACAGGATCTAACAGAGCCTGACAGGATCTAACAGAGTCTGACAGGGTCTAACAGGGTCTGACAGGGTCTAACAGGGTCTGACAGGGTCTAACAGAGTTGACAGGGTCTAACAGAGTCTGACAGGGTCTAACAGGGTAGTTAGACCCTGTCAGACTCAGAAACAGGGTTTAACAGGGTCTAACAAGGTTTGACAGGGTCTAACGAGGTCTGACAGGATCTAACAGAGTCTGACAGGATCTAACAGAGTCTGACGGGTCTAACAGAGTCCGACAAGGTCTAACAGAGTCTAACAGGGTTTAACAGGGTCTAACAAGGTTTAACAGATCAAAGACACATCAAAGACAGATCGGTTGCTAGGTGCGATGCTAGGCAATTCCTGAAAATTCCTGCAAATTTGACCTGCTGCTGGCACTTGCTGTGGGTAATGAGGAGATTGGCTGGAATGTGCATGCAAAATTTCACAACTTTTTACCAGATGGTTCTAGGGGTTGCCATAGGGTCTAACAGGGTAGTTAGACCCTGTCAGACTCAGAAACAGGGTTTAACAGGGTCTAACAAGGTTTAACAGGGTCTGACAGGGTCGAACAGCATCTGACAGGGTCTAACAGAGTCTGACAGGGTCTAACAAGGTCTGACAGGGTCTAAAAGGGTCTGACAGGGTCTAACAGAGTCTTGACAGGGTCTAACAGAGTCCGACAGGGTCTAACAGGGTCTGACAGGGTCTAACAGAATCTGACAGGGTCTAACAGCGTCTGACAGTTTTCATAAACTATAATAACCTTGTTGCCGGTGCTGGGGTTTAGATAGACAGAGTCTGACAGGGTTTAACAGAGTCTGACAGGGTCTAACAAGGTCTGACAGGGTCTAACAGAATCTGACTCTGACAGGGTCTAACAGAGTCTGACAGGGTCTAACAGAGTCTAACAGGGTTTAACAGATCAAAGACACATCAAAGACAGATCGGTTGCTAGGTGTGTTGCTCGGCAATTCCTGAAAATTCCTGCAATTTTGACCTGCTGGTGGCACTAGATGGTTGGGGCTGGGGGCCTATAAATTGCTGTGGGTAATGAGGAGACTGGCTGGAATGTGCATGCAAAATTTCACAACTTTTTACCAGACGGTTCTAGGGGTTGCCATAGACTCCCATGTTTAGAAGAACATTGAATAATAATAATAAATATAGCTGCAAGCAGCAATGTGGGGCCAAGCAGTGACCCAGCCTAATTTGATGATGTGTGTTGGATCAGTCTTCGCCCAAGGATCCCAGAGATACCAAGTTTTTTGAAAATCGGACTTCCGGTTCAAAAGTTACAAGCAGAAATGTCCCTCAAAATTTGACCTGTTAGTGGCGCTAGAGGGTTTGAGCTGGGGCCCTGTAATTTTTTGTGGGGAATCCTGGGACAGACTAGAATATGTCTGAAAAGTTTGAAAATAATCCTATGAAGGGTTCCCGAGATATGAGCTCACTTCCTGTTTGGTGACTGTTAGGATGGGAGTCTATGGCAACCCCTAGAACCGTCTGGTATTTTCTGCATTGCCTAGACAACGCAGAAATGTACCTTTGATCTGTCTTTGATGTGTCTTTGATCTAGCCGAAGTGAGCTCATATCTTGGGAAGCCTGCTTCCTATGAAGGGTTCCCAAGATATGAGCCTGGGAAGCCTGGCTAACAGACCCTGTTAGACCCTGTTAGACCCTGTTAAGGTCAAAGTTGCAGGAATTTTAATAATACATGCTGAGGCCTACATGCACCTTCGGTGCTTGGCCCCCACATTGCTGCTTGCAGCTATATCAGATCAAAGGTACATAAAGATCAAAGATCTTTGATCAGGGCGTTGCCTAGCAACGTGCGTGAAAGGTCAGTATCGGGTGCATCGGCTTTCGGACAGACGCGTTTGATTGGCTGTCACGACCAAACAATAAGAGATATCAAAAATCCAGCGATGTCTCTGATGAGGCTCGGTCCAAAGATGCTATGTACCAAATTTGAACAAAATTGGTCAAAAATTGAGGGAGGAGAAGCATTTTGAGTGTTTTTCATAATTGACCTGTTGGTGGCGCTAGAGGGTTTGAGCTGGGGCCCTGTAATTGTTTGTGGGGCATCCTGGGAAGGATGCGAACATCTATGAAAAGTTTGAAAATAATCCTATTAAGGGTTCCCGAGATATGAGCTCACTTCCTGTTTGGCAACTTTTCGGACGCGTTTGATTGGCTGTCACGACAAAACGATAAGAGATATCAAAAAATCCAGGGATATTTCTGATGAGGTTCAGTCCAAAGATGCTATGAAAAATTGGAGCAAAATTGGTCCAAAATTGAGGGAGGAGAAGCATTTTGAGTGTTTTTCATAAAATTCAAAATGGCCCAAGGAGTCCAGGGATGCCAAGTTTTTGAAAATTGGACATATGGCTCAAAAGTTACACGCAAAAATTCTTGCAACTGCAATTTCACAACTTCTTCTTCGACGGTTCTTGGGGTTGCCATAGACTCCCAGAGGCGGAAGAATATTTTATAATAAGAATCAATACAAACACTATAGGTGCCTTGCAGCTTAGCGCTGCTTGGCCCCAAAAATAACTACTACACAACTAACCAGGACAGAAAAGGAGAGGGGACACAAACCTAAAATCAGCCTAATCACTGTAAATAGGAGATTTCTGTCTTGTATTGGAAAAAGTAAAAAATAACTGAAACAGAAGGACACAAGTAGCCAGTAAGATCAGCTGATAACAGTGACATGTCACAGCAGTTGGACGACTGTTCTGTTTGTGCATATATTCTGACTGCATTATTCTCAGTTGTTTTAACTCTACATTGTTTTAACTACGGTAAATTATTTTGTCTTATGCTTCAATGAATGTAGATGGTGCAGACTCTGTACAGCAATGGTGCAAATTCTATCTGGGAGCACTCGCTTTTAGACCCAACATCTGTGATGAGTGGAAAACGCAAGGCCAATCCTCAGGACAAGCTGCAGTGAGTACTAAGAGTGGACAGATTAACTTTAAACATACTTGCTTTATTTTTTTCTATGTATTCACAACATTGTTATTTTCTCTTTTTGGTTCACACAGCCCAAACAAATCTGAATTTATAAAAGCTAAATACCAAATGCTGGCTTTTGTCCATCGTATGCCATGTCGAGAGGATGACAGCAGCACAGCAAAAGATTTAAGTAAAGTGGGTATAAGACAAGACATGTTTTTTCCCCTGTAAAATAGTGTTACTTTTTAACTTTTCTTTTCTTTTCCTACTTTGATTTTAGCAACTTCACTCAAGTGTGCGAACAGGAAACCTTGAGACATGCTTGAGATTACTAACATTGGGAGCTCAAGCTAATTTCTTTCACCCGGTATGATTAAACCTCATTTTCTGTTTCACTTAAAATGAGCTTGCATTGCTATTTCCCTATTTATATGTACATTGATTTAAACAGGAAAAAGGAAGCACACCTCTGCATGTGGCTGCAAAGGCTGGACAAGTGTTACAATCTGAACTACTGACAGTTTATGGGGCAGATCCAGGGGCACCTGATAGTAATGGCAAGACTCCAATTGACTATGCAAGGTAACTCAAATGAAGATATCCTTTATTTGAATTTGTTTTGTTTTATAAACCGATCACTTTAACTTACTATATCTTTGTTTAGAGAAGCTGGGTATAATGACTTGGCAGACAGACTGATTGAGATCCAATTTGAACTTACAGATCGACTGGCATTTTACCTTTGTGGGAGAAAACCAGGTATTTTAGCTACAAGACTATATATTATATTATTATTATATTACACATACTTCATTGTTGTTATGATTAAAAGTTGTACAATATTACAAAATGTGCAGTACAGTTTTTATAGCATTTGGTTTGCACTCTCAAGATTCTTTTATTTCTTTTAGATCATAGGAATGGACAGCATTTCATAATACCCCAGTTAGCAGACAGGTGAGTGTATATTTATTTAAAGGGATATGCCACCCCCAGGCCAAACTTGTGCATCTCCCCACAGTCCAGAGACTAAAATAAGTGGTGGAAAGCGTTTTTCTGGTGACCCAGCCATTGTCCAGGTCTGTCAGCACTGACCGCCGCGGTATCTGCAGCTACTCCACGTTAGACTGGAGTCTAACGTCGCCAGAGAAAGATTTCGGCCAAAAGGAATTAATTTGCTCGATGCTTTTCCCAATTACTTTCTGTGTAGTGCGCATTCATATCGAATGCAAATAAATGTGCAAATCAACACGGAGAGCTTGCCTTGGTCATTTTGGGTGGGAACTATTTTTCAGTGCAGAAAAAGACAGCCGAAGCACGCACCACGCTGACAGGGGAATCCCAGTTACGCACCAGGAAGGGAGTTCCCCTGTTACGCAGCGTGGTGCGTGCTTCGTCTGTCTGTCACTAAAAAATAGTTCCCACCCAAAATGACCAAGGCAAGCTCTCCGTGTTGATTTGCACATTTATTTGCACTCGATATGAATGCGCACTACACAGAAAGTAATTGGGAAAAGCATCGAGCAAATTAATTCCTTTTGGCCGAAATCTTTCTCTGGCGACGTTAGACTCCAGTCTAACGCGGAGTAGCTGCAGATACCGCGGCGGTCAGTGCTGACAGACCTGGACAATGGCTGGGTCACCAGAAAAACGCTTTCCACCACTTATTTTAGTCTCTGGACTGTGGGGAGATGCCCAAGTTTGGCCTGGGGGTGGCATACCCCTTTAAACAGGAAAATAATATAACTGTTGTATTGTAAACATGTATAATTGTTGCCATATTTTTTGTGATAATAAAAAGGACTTAAATAAAACATTTTAGTCCTCATTAATTCCTGTGTATTGTTTACATATTTTCTACATGATATTGCCCTACCTTTTTACTATCCTTTTGCATCAGTTCATAAGAGAGAAACTTAAATATGTTATGTGTGCTTTTGCATTGCTCTCTTATAATGGATAAGAAATGTGTGAGTATAATCAATTGTGCATTGAGCTTGCTATCATTTACTGAGCCAATAGCCTAATCAAGCTTTTTTGTTTGTAGCAATTTGGATTTATCAGAACTGGCCAAATCTGCAAAGAAAAAGCTACAATCTGTGAGTAACAACTGTATTTCACTTAAGGATTTAAAATATCAAACATTATCAAGGATTGACTGTACTGTTTTTATAGCTCAGTAATCATTTATTTGAGGAGCTTGCAATGGACGTGTATGACGAGGTTGACCGGAGAGAGACAGATGCAGGTATCTTTTTGAATACACTGGCCCACAGAATCATCTACAGGAAGTAATTCATTTCCACTGCAGTAACTGTCCTGAATAGAACTAAAGGCCGCCACACACTACAGAATTTTTCGGTCTTAAACGATTTTTTAATGTGCGACAAAAAGCACACACCACAGATACGAGGATAATCTTATGAGACTTAAAATCTCTGATTGCAAAGACTGCAGCAGGGTATGGCTTTGGACCACAGGCTAAAAGTTGTAAGCGTGATTGCGTCTGCTGCTTCCTGTCTACAGAAAAAACATTCTCTTTAAGACTCTTAAGTGTTCAAAAGATCAGAGCATTGCACTTCTAGTTTAAATACAAATCAAAACTGTTGTTATTATTATTTGTGAAATGCGGTGCAATACCTCAGATACATGATTTTTAAAGCATAAAAGATTGGCGATAAAGTTCACAGGAAGTAGTCATTATTGCTAATCTGCAACTTCACCTTGAGCCGTGTGCGGTGTGGATTTAAACAGACACACGTGAGGAGCTGCGATCGCATTTTTACTTTCAAAGAAAGCCTCAAACTAGATTAATAGCACGGTTCTGTGGACTTTGCCTGGTTTACACCAGACCATAACACAAGTGATATATGGTCTGGGAGCCACCTACTAAATATCTCGTAGCGGAGGTGTGGCTTACGATTGCCAACGGCCGTTTATTGGGCGTTACGAATGTCTATCATTTGGCGTATACGTAGCCAATAGCCATGTCAGTTGTCAGTTCAAACTACAAGTTTCCGTTTGTCGCGTAGTATGCGTGACCGTCTTTCCACCCCTCCCCGCTCTCTGATTGGCTCCCAAAATCAGGAGAGCTCGCTTAGCCTAGTTGCCAGGCTGTCTTTCAGATCGGAACGAACGAAAGCAGCCTGGGATTTCCCAGGTTACTGTGGACTGGGTGTCATTATTTGCGGAGGACAATTTCTATGGATAATGCGTATGAGATGCTGCACTTTAAATTGGCCACTTTACGAGAGGTGAGTAGTAAAGTGTTTTTATTTTCACTGTATTCCGAGTTTGTATGTTGGGTCTCTGTGTCTGTCACTCCCCCTTCCCCCGACGCTCTGTTTTATTGGCTGTTGCCGTAGCTTTGCTGATGTTTAGTGGTTATGATCTGACAGAGCAGCTCAGAGTCACTCTGACACCACACATGAGGAGGGCAGTGGCTGCAAAATCACACACGAAGACACAAAGTCGGGTCACACCTCCCTAAACTCGGGGAGAAGCAAATCGCAGCGAAAATCGTGCAAATTCTCCTGTGTGCGGCGGCCTTAAGTAACACTGTTTTGAACCTCTGATTTTATATTGTTGGTATATTGTGTTGTCTAGAGGGGTTGTGGATATTGTTTGAAGAGAAAATTATGTTTTATCCTGGGATAGAAAAATAAAAGTATATTTTATTTGATTGTATACTTTCAAGGACATCTCGGTGTACTACTTTTTAATAACTATTCTGTTTAACTTTTTTAGTGTGGCTGGCTACACAGAATCATAGCACCCTTGTGTCTGAGACAACTGTGGTGCCTTTTCTTCCTGTCAATCCCGAATATTCCTCCACTAGAAATCAGGTGCCGTTTATTCATTTTTTCAATTCATTATTTTGGATCTATTATTTATTTAACAATTCTGTTGTTTATAACAGGGACGTCAGAAACTTGCAAGATTTAATGCACATGAATTTGCAACTCTTGTCATTGATATATTAAGTGATGCTAAACACAGACAGCAAGGAAGTTCAGGAGTCAGTTGCCAAGGTCAGAATTATTCAATTCACAAAATTTGTTTTGTATTGTTGTGAATCACTGGTTAACTGTGTTGCCTTATATTTTATTCTAGATAATTTAGATCTCATTTTCAAAAATCTGTCTGTGAAGAATTTTGGTGATAGTCCAGATAACGATCAGCCTGACTATGACAGTGTGGCTTCTGATGAGGACACTGATCAAGATATGCTCACCAGCAAAGAAGACAGAACAAGGGTAAAACTGAAATGTGCAGAACTGTGTTGTAATAGTTCATTCACACTATTGTTATTCTTTAGAGCCTGGATTCAGACCTCTCAGATGGTCCCATTACTATGCAAGAATATATGGATGTGAAAAATGCTCTCACTGCTTCTGAGGCAAAGATTCAGCAGCTAATGAAAGCCAACAGTAACCTGAGTGACGAGTTGAGGTTAATGCAGAAAAAGGTATCTCCAGTATTGTGATTACTAACCTATGGGATGGACTGGCTAGTTGTGTGTCTACCTACATCTAATCATAAATATCAACAATATGTGTATGCTTGTTCACTTTTATTAATACGTCCAACAGCATGTCCACATTTTCGAGTTTTATTGTACTTTTTTTTCACCATTATAATGTTTATTAACTAACATACACTTTTTTTTTTAACCCAAGCATGAAGAATGTTTAATGTAGGTGGACTAACCTGAAGTGTATGCATGGTTTATTTTTAAGTCTGTCACATGTTTTGTATAATTTGGTTTGAGAACATTTAGTTTTGCATGCTTTGTTTTATGTTTGTAATATTTTTTAAATGAACAATTTTATACTTTTGATTCCACTTAACACAGTCACATGCATTATATTGACAGCCACAACACACCCACTACTGTTTCATTTCAGTTTCACCAATATTAAGCCCCATCTATGTAGCTTTCCAAACTTTTCTTGTGATCTTGCCAAAATCTGTTTGATTTTCTGAAGTATCTGTATCTATCTATAGCTTTTTCTATGATCTAAGCTGCTTATTTGCCAGTCTTGCTCACTGTTTGCTTAGCCTTGTAAATGAAGATCACATGGCGCTGTAAAAAAAAAAAGTAATTAGTTAGTAATTACCTTTTTATATATATTTCCTTGATCCTACTCAGATAATTAGCAACAGCCCCTTGTATAACATTCACAACAAGTGGTCTGGTCGAAGTAAAAAAAAGTAAAATTTCAAATCCAGGTTTTCACTGTAAAATGACATGTAGAATCTCTTGCTTTGCTGAAAGCTTTTCTTAGTATATGGCATTTCTTCCAGCTTCAATCTCTGCAAACTGAGAACTCCTCTCTAAGGCGACAGGCCAGTCCCAGTCAGTATCAGAGTCCCAGCAGCTCAGAGCACCCTGACCCCTCCAGCCCCTCCGCCCACAAGCGGAGGCAGTCTTCACGAGCCAGTCGGCCCATGTCTATGTATGAGACTGGCTCAGGCCTGAAGCCATATGTCCCTAAAGGGGAAATGTCCTATCCCGAGGAGACCCTCCTTGCCCTGCAACCCTTTACACCTCATGTAAGTAACACTTGCTCCTGTGTCCACTACTTCTGCACTGGACCTCTCCCTCTGTCTTTTCCTTTCCCAAACCCTCTCCTCTGTTCTTTCATCTGAGTAGTTTAAACAGCATTTTTACACATTTTATCAAATACAGATTCGTATGTCCATTCATTAGTTGACAAATACAGATACATTCATTCATTAGTTATCACAGTGTGTTTTTGTTCATTTATAAACACTTTGTACTGTTTTTATTTCTTAAGAAAAATATATGTACAAGTGGTGTGTTTCAGTAGTATATTGTTTATGAGGTAATAATAATAATAATAATAATTCATTGGATTTATATAGCGCCTTTCATGACACCCAAAGCGCTTTACAGTTCATTGTTCATTCACTCCACACTTGGTGGTGGTAAGCTACTTTCTGTAGCCACAGCTGCCCTGGGGCAGACTGACGGAAGCGAGGCTGCCAATCTGCGCCATCGGCCCCTCCGACCACCTCCAACACTCATGCTTACGCCACTTTCATACTAGGCAAATGTGGGTAAAGTGTAAGGTAAAGTAGACTTTGTTCATTGTGGGCTGAGTTACATTTCCAGCAAAGGAGGAGCTTTTTGTGCTGCTAAAACAAATCGATGCATTTAGGGATATGAGCTTGTGTTGCTCCTCTGACAAGCAGTTCAGAGGGCAATATACCCCGGTGAAGTAAGCCAGTTAATAAAATAGACAGCACGTTTTGAGCTGCTTTATGTCACAACAGAGGATTGTTTCTTCCTCTGCAGCGCTCAGTCTACTCTCTACCAACGTTGCAACATACGCCATCTATTGGTCAGAGATTGCGGAACCAAATGAATTGTTAGCAGTGAAATAAAAGTAAAATACTCAAAATCAAATTTGAGGGGTGTCTGTTTTCTATTTCACATTTTTCCACCCTCTACCCTCTCCCCCACTTAAAATGTCTCCAAACATTTCCCTTACCAAGAAGACTTAACTTAAGAGAGTGTACCATTTATAACCATAAGGTTGGGGTTGGAGAGGGTATAGAAATGGAATAAAGTTCTTACATCTGCAAGTTTGAAAGGATGGCTGTCCCAAAAGTGTCATAAGTAAGTCTCTCTATGGGCCTTATTCTCCTTTGTGTCCTTCTCATTTCCTCCAGTTCTCCGTTGTTCCCATCCATTTCTGTTGTGCGGGTAAATGTTCCTGTTTCTCAGGCGGGCTTGTTCTGGTTTTGAGGGGTTTGCTCTAGCCTGGCAGGTACTGGTTGCTGAGTGTTTTGGTTTGAAGGGATATGCTGTTTACTGGCACACTGGAATCTGGCTGTGGAGATTGTAACGATATGTGTATTCTTCTTCATCCTCCGAGCTTTCACTTCCTGTTTTGTCTTTGTCAGGATTTGTCTCTGTTCTTTTGGGTCTGTTTTGTTCTTTTGTCTTTTTGAGTATGGGAAAATCTTCTAAAGGCAAATCATTTACAGGTAACAATAGGTTTCTGTGTAACACACACACAACTTTATTACCTCTCTCTGCTTGTACTCTATGGACCGGCCCCTCTCCTACTCTCTCAACTACGCGATGTACTGCTGACTCCCAGTAAGCGTGCAATTCCCCTGGACCGCCTTTCAACACCTGGTGGGAATGCGATATCTCTGTGTTTTGTCGTACTGCTTTTTGCCTTTATCTAATGACTTTTGACATTTTGACATTATCTGCTGCTATATTGTAAGATACACGTATCCTATCAGCGCACTTTTTAGCATAGGTCTGATGGTTGTGTGTTTCCATTTAGTTTTTGTGGTCAAAAAGTAGGTCAACAATGGTGAATATCCTGTAGACAGTTGTCGGCATGCACTATTTGAGGTAGATAATAGGTAGATATTTCCATTCACTTTTTTTCTCCTCCTGTAGATTACAGAGCATTTGGAGTAGCGTATGACTCGGACGCTCCACCGGGTTGCACTGTTAGTGGTACGGAGTGGTTCATGAGTGACCGATACCAGACAGTTGTTGAAACCTTTGGAAGAGGGCAATTGATCGTTATGCAACTTTTATGGGTACCCAAAACATGGTATAAAGTCTTGGAAGTCTTGGACTTATTTCTTGTAGGGTATGCTTGCACGAAATGAGTAAAATGGTTAAAAAGCACTAAGATATATTCGTACCCTCCCTTACTTGGCTCAAGGTGCAAGTAATCGACGGAAACTAACTCAAAAGGAGAACTAGTTGTGATCGTTCCCATAGGAGTTTTCTGAGGAACGTTTGGGCATTTTTGTTTGATGCACGAACATTTCTTGGTTACATAGTCTTCAATGTCTTGTTGCATATATGGCCAGTAAAAACGCTCACGGGCCAAATGAATCACTTTGTCATACCCAGCATGACCCACATGATTGTGCAAGCTCTTAAGCACTAGAGACTTTAACTGTCCAGAGAGGACAAACTGCTTAGTGTGTTCGTTTTTTCTGTACAATAGTGCATTGTCAACTTCCAACATACTCCACTCATACAAAAGTCTCCTTGTTTGTTTACTTGTTGTCTGTTTTTGTTTCTCGTTTGGTGTCCATCCTTTGAGTTTGAGTGAAATCACTTCTTTGATTGACACATCTTACTGTTGAGCAGTTTTAATGCCTTTGGGTGTCATGCTCAAAACACTGTCTGTGGGCACATTGTTTTCTTTTGAACTCAGTTGTAATGCTGCTATCCAAGGCACATCATTGTTTTGGGCTGTCTTACTACCTTTCCGCACTGCAGACACAACTTCCGGCAAAACTGTTTCTGTGTACTCCCCCATTTTCTGATCAAGATCTAATCGATGTCTGGACAACATGTCAGCATCTGCGTTCCTTTTCCCTGGTCTGTACTTTCTATCAAAATGAAAGTCGGCTAACTCCCCGACCCACCTACGACCCACTGTGTTTAACCTGGCTGAACTGAGTACATAGGTTAAGGGATTGTTATCGGTAGAGACGGTAAAGGTTGAAGTGTAATACAGATAGTCATGAAACTTATCACAGATGTCCCATTTAAGAGCTAGGAACTCAAGTTTACCAGAATGTAAGTGATACTTTTTCTTGGCATGTTTAAGAGTAAGAGTTCGTGAGCGATAGCCAATCACTTTGAGTCTGTTTTCTTTCCTTCTTTCTTTTCTGGGCACAGAAGCGCTGTGCGTGAGAAATACCATCGAATTGCGTGTGTCACACTCTCAGTGCGTGAGACTTGAGAGCCCTGGGTGTGTAAAACAAAAGGGAGGTCAAAATCGGGATAGGCTAGAATGGGCAAATTTGTTAGAATACCCAATATGTTTGACATTTTCAGGACTTATGTTTATAGGTTTGTATTCAGATTTCTTCAGTAAGCCCTAACACAGTCTTTGGATGTAGGCAAATGTCATGTTTTGTCGAGTTTTGGATTGGGATTTTTACAGTCAAGCACCAGGGGGGTACATCGATAAGAGCTGGGAACAACTCCAGTCCGTCTGGTAAGTTACATTTGACAGCTGGTTCAAATAACATTTCACCTCCACCAGGAAATGGTCTAATGTGACATTTGACCACAAAGAATTGGTTACTGTGGACAGTGTTTCCTTTTTTTCCTACTCTGACTTTCTGGTTCATTTTCAATGGATTTTGTGTGGACGGCAGACATAAGTGATTCAACATTACACTTGCGAACCTTAAGGGTCTCTGACAGTAAGTCCACTAGGCTAATATTGTCACTTTTGTCATTGTTTCCCATTATTATCTCTTGTATGACATTAAAGCCCTGGAGAGGAGTGCTTACACTTTGTTGGCTGACAAGCATAGGGACATAGAGGGATACTGAACCCTAACCACCACTGACGTGAACTGGTAATCCTAAGCAGAACTTTGATCCACCCTTTGAAGGGAACATCGGTCCCATTTGCTGCAGTGACTTTGAGTGGATGGTCTGAGAGTCAACTTTCGAGTGGCTGTATTTTTACATTTGGCAGAGCTGTTTGTACCCATGACTTTTCCACAATGCTAACCTGTGCTTCCCTGTCTAATAACAACTGTAGTGGTACTCCATTTAACTGACAACTGATCACACATCTACTGCCAATAAGTTGTGCCATATGTTTTCTGTTGTTTACCTTGTGTGATTTCTGGGACATAGCAGTAGTTATCTGTTCTGCTCTCAGTTTTTCAGTGCTGTGGGATTCTACTGACAGTACAGTCACTGGCCACATCTTTGTTCTGCTCAGACCGGCATACAGACCCCGGGTGAGGGTCTCCAAACCGATTCTGAAGCAGATCCAGGTGTGGCCAGAGGGGGCCTCGTCTGCACTACAGCACTGCCTAGGCACAACAGACTGGGCAGTGTTCAAACAGGCCGCCACATACAACAACCACACAGACATTGAGGAGTACGCAGACACTGTGACTTCCTACATCACCAAATGCATTGGTGATGTCACACACACCAGGACTATCATCGCCAGGGCTAACCAGAAACCATGGCTGACAGGGGAGGTTCACACACTGTTGAGAGCCAGGAATGCTGCCTTCAGAGTCACACATCTGAAGGCAGCAAGAACCAACCTGTCTCGTGGCATCAGGGAGGCAAAACACAAATACACACAGAAAATAACCGGACACTTTAGAGACAGCAGGGACATACAGAGTCTGTGGCGGGGCATCCATAACATCACGGACTACAAACCCTCACAGACCTGTGACAACATCACCCTGCTCAACGACCTCAACAGCTTCTTTGCACGGTTTGAGGCACAAAACGACACCCGGCCCCAGAAAACTCCACCACCTCCCCACGACCAGCCCCTCTGTGTGTCTGCAGCCAGCGTGAAGAGAACACTATCCAGGATTAACACCCGCAAGGCTGCAGGCCCGGACAACATCCCTGATCGTGTGTTGAAGGACTGCGCAGAGGAGCTCAAGGATGTCTTCACAGACATCTTTAAAGGGACAGTGTGTAAGATTTTTACCCCTTAATTACTGAAATTGAAGATACCCATTCAAAAATACATTGTTTTTTAAGCCTTTTCACTTCCATCATGAAATCAAAGTATTCTTTTGGACTTAGATATAGTCACATAAAAGGGGGATCTTCCCCATATAGAGGCAGCCATTTTGAATACGAGAGCCGCAGAAGGACATTTGGGCTCCGCCTTCGCCTTCAGCAAGGCTCGTGGTAGCACCGGAGGCAAAACAGGGGAGCGCGCAGGAGAGAAGGACAGAGGGAGAGAGGTGCGGGTGGGGTGGGGGGAGGCTCGTGGTTTTGGGTAAACAACAAGCATGCTGCTGTATCACACGCTGTAATGGATCTAACACATGTTTTGGACTAAATTGTTTTACTGGATTTTATTCGCTGGATCCTTACGGACAGATTTCAGACCAAGCTTATGGTGAAATGCTGAGTTTGACCTGGGCAGAGCCTTCAAAGGTAAGCTTTGTGCTTTTCCGTTTTGTGCTTTTCCGTATAAAAGCCCCATGTGCTCGGGGAGAGATTGTTGTGCAGGGAAATGAATTGCATAGTCAAAAAGAGGAGACTGTAAGGTTTCATTTGATGTGTAGATTGTCATGAATCATGATCGGGAATGTGTGTTTTCATGCGAAAAGAAAAAAAAAAAAGTGAACGGGGACCGCGTTTTATGTATACAGCGGCGCGCGGTTCGTGCGCGGGTACGCGAGCTGTCGGCGCTACGGCGCGCCCGGGTGATCCTTGAGGTCTGCCGTAGCTAAAACAGGAAGTGCAATAGCACCATCCACCTAAGCGCCACAAATCCTACACACTGGGGCTTTAATGCTTCTCTGAGCCAGGCTGTTGTTTCCTGCTTCAAAACCACTACCATCGTTCCTGTGCCAACGAAGCCCACTCCAGACACTTTTAATGACTATCGCCCTGTTGCACTGACCCCCATCATAATGAAGTGCTTTGAATGGCGAGTCATGGCACACATTAAATCCATCCTGCCCCCCACCCTGGACCCATTCCAGTTTGCATACCGGGCCAACCGCTCTACCGAGGATGCAATCTGCTCTGCTCTTCACCCAGCCCTCATCCACCTGGACAATAAGGACTCATATGTGAGAATGCTGTTCATAGATTTCAGTTCAGCATTCAACGCCATAATCCCACAGCAGCTCATTACCAAACTGGACCACCTGGGGCTTCAGACCTAACTGTGTAATTGGCTGCTGGACTTCCTCAGCGAGAGGCCACAGGCAGTGCGGGTCGGCAGAAACACTTGAAGCTGCATTAAACTGAGCACAGGAGCCCCCCAGGGCTGTGTGCTCAGTCCGATGCTCTTCACTCTGCTGACCCACGACTGCGCACCAGCCTTCAGCACCAATCACATTGTGAAGTTTGCGAACGATACGACTGTGGTGGGTCTCATCTCTAATAACGATGAGACAAACTACAGGAGTGAGGTGAGCCTTCTGACCAAGTGGTGCAGCGATAACAATCTCCTTCTTAATGTTGAAAAGACCAAGGAGATTGTTATGGACTTTTTAAAAAAAAATCTTTTATTATTAAAGTTACATGTGTCAAAACCACAATAACATTCACAAAGCACTCAGAAGGCACATTGGGGGACGTGGGCACGGGAACAAACACCACTGGGTGCAAGGGCTAAGGGACTTGAAGGTACCTGGGGGAAATACAAGGGGGGCCGAGAAGGAAAACAGGCGGAGTGAGGGTCCAGAGGGAACAGCGGAGGAGGGGTCAGAAGTCCAACTGAGGGGAACTAGTTCGAGAGATGGAGAAAAGTGTATTGTCTGGGGTGAAGGTGTTGCGAAACTCCGCTTCCTTTGCGGAGTGGAGATGGTGAATGTGGGTGCTAAGGAGCGCTGTGAAGAGGGGCCAGTGCTCTGCTGCACGGCCGTCATGGAGGTGGTGGTTCCGTGCCACGAAGATGGAATACCTGGCCATGGACAGGATGAGCCGGATGGCGTCCCAATTGACCTTGGTGGTGTCCGGCCTCCGAGGTCGCTGCTGGACAGGTCCGAAGAGGCAGAACCAGAGCTCGGGGTCATCAATTCCATGGCCGCCGGTGGTGGGAGCCTCAACGCCAGCCTCCGAGCGAGAAGGTCCAGCAGCCGGGTCCAGAAACGCCGTACGACAGGACACTGGGCGGTCAGATGGAGGAGGTCCTCAGGCGCCTCACCTCATACCGGACAGTCACAGCCGTACCTGTCAGGGTGTATTGCGTGCAATCTGGTGCAGGTGTAAACGATCCTGTGTCTCAATTTAAAGTCAAAATTACTGACTTGGGGTGGGGTGTACCGGTTGTATATGTGAGCCCAGATAGATGCAGTGTCATGGGTGGGAAATGTCTGTGACCACCTGTGTTCTGCAGAAGGGCGGCGAGCGACCCCGGCCACCAACAGTCGGTAGAAGGCGTGCGTTTTCGTCTCCGTCAGCCTCGACATCCTCTCCCCCATACAATATCAAAATCCAGAGAAGTGTTCTCTGGATTTCTACTTCCTTCTACTTCCTCATTTACCTCGCCCAGGTCAGAGGGGGCTTTCTCAAAGAGGACACCCCACTTTGCCAGGACAGAAGACTGGATTATACTTGCCTTTCTGAGAATTTCAGCTCTCCTAAACCCAACCCTAGCCCTTGTAAACCTACCCCTGATTTCTTCTATCTTAAACCTGCCTGAAGCATCTAAAAGTTGTCTTACCTGTTTAATTCCCACTCTCTCCAAAACTCCACTGACATGCTCTCCCTCCTCTCTGGAGAGTCGGAGAGCATGTCAGGGTTGAAACGCAGAGGCGTCTGCCCCAGCTGTCACAGGGAACGCGGTGACGCCAGAGTGCACGGCCTCAGCGCAGCCCAGGCCTCAAACACCTCCCTCTCGAAAGGGGGAAAGTGTTCAAGGGTGGCTCGCTGGGGGAGCATGCATAGGTTAAATAAACCGTACTCACCCAAATGACCTACCTGAACTGCAAAGAAGTCCTTCCACGCAGCCTTGAAGCCGGTGTCAAGGAACTTCTTGAGTATTTTAAGATGTAACGCGCGCTTTTTAACAACTAAATCGATGAGTTTAAGTCCCCCTTGGTTGTGCTCGCCTATCATAACATTGTGTGCAATCAGCCCACGCTCTCTTCTCCAAATAAATCTACTTACCGCAATGCTAATTTTGTTTGCCACTGCGCTTGGCAAGTCATACACGGCGAGGGCATGCACGAGCTTGGACAGGCACAAGGCATTGACGACTAAAACCTTGCCTTTGATTTTTAAATTACGCATTCGCCATAAATTCATGCAAGCATTAACACTATTGTACAAGCCTGTCCACAAACTGTCTCTACAGGCCGCCTCATTTTTTCCGGACCCCCGGACTCAAGGACCCGGTGAAGGTCCTTGAGGCCCCAGGTATTCTGGGTGGCCGCGAGGCTTCCGCAGAAAGCCATGGAGGACTTGTCAAAATTAACTTTGGCGCCTGAAGCCAGGCAGTAAACGTTGAGCGCGTGGAGAGCCGTGTCGAGGCTCTGCACGTCTTGAAGGACCAAATTTGTGTCGTTTGCAAATTGAAACATTTTGTGTTCCCTACCTGAGGGGCTCGTGAGTCCGCGCATGGCCCTGTCTTTCTTCAGCACAGCAGCGAGGAGTTCAGCCATTGTGCTGTAGAGAAGTGCGCTTAGCGGGCACCCCTGTGTGACCGACCTCCACAAAGGGAAGGTGTCAGAGAGGAGGCCGTTGCATTTCACGCGGCTGACCGCACTTGAATATAATAAGCGGATCCAATTGATGAACCTACCTTTAAAGCCAAACCTTCCTAGAACGAGATAGAGAAAGCTGTGCTCTACTCTATCGAATGCCTTATTGAAATCAACAGAGACATGAATGCCACCCGTGGGGTGCATCTCCCCAACAGGTACTTTAAAGAAAGTATTGTGTCCGAGATGTCACGCCCCAGGATTACATACGCCTGCGTGTCCGCGACTATCTTATCTATGACGTGCTTTAACCTACCTGTCAGAATGCGAGATAGGATTTTGAGTCGGTGTTGAGGAGACTTGTAGGCCTGTAGTTGGCCAGGCTCTCCCGGGCACCTTTCTTAAAGACTAGGGTCACGATACCAAGAGTGAAGGAGGGCGAGCACCTCCCCTCCCTCTCGATATCATGAAACAACGTGTGGAGGATAGGCGCCAGCCGGTGAGCAAACGCTCGGTAGAACTCAGCGGTCAGACCGTCCTCCCCGGGACTCTTACATTTATTGAGCCCCTTAACGGCCGCAAAAACTTCATTTAATGAGACAGGCTCATCACACAAATCCGCGTCACTAGTGCTAAGCCTTGCATCCAGCGCATCTAGTACCTGGCTGCAACTTACCTCACTTATCCCCTCGCTGTCAAATAAACCCGAATAAAACTTGCCTGCCACCTCTAAAATATAGACTTCCGGAGAGGCCCCGGGAGCCCCCCCCCCACCCATCACGACCACCTTCTACCGAGGCACCATTGAGAGCGTCCTGACCAGCTGCATCACTGTGTGGTACGGGAGCTGCACTGAACAGAACAGGAAAGCCCTGCAGCGCATAGTGAATGCCACTGGGAGGATCGCTGGTGTCTCTCTCCCCTCCCTCCTTAACACCCGGCTCACGAGTGTCCAACATTGTGGGTGACCCGAGCCACCCCTCACACAGCCTCTTTAGCCTCCTGCCCTCGGGGAGAGGGTACCGGAGTCTCCGGGCCCACTCCACCAGACTGTCAAACAGCTTCATCCACCAGGCTGGCATAACCTGTATTCCATAAAAAGACATATCACTCTAGAGTCTAGAGTGATATGATCACTCTAGAGTCTAGACACTTTAAAAACTGCTGCTAAGGACTACTGCGTGAAGAGTCCCTCAAGAAGAAGAAATTCAATTTGTCAACTGGACAAAGTTTGTTTGGTCGAAAACGTTTTGCCGCTCATCCGAGAGGCTTCGTCAGTTCTGGTTAGAGTGCTGGTAAGACACTTGCTTATATCTCGCTGCAGGGAGGAGCTAACTAGCTAACTACTTTCCGAAACTATCTCGCCTTTTGGTTTCTGTCTTTTGTTTCTCTGGCGTCTAGATTAGCATGCCTATTCATCCCTACACGACTGTTTTTCACACCTCTGGCCCTGACCTGGCTAGCCCTATTGTTTCTTTTGTTTGTTTGATCTAGGTTTAAGAATGGAATTATAGATGGGAGACAAATAATGTCTGACTCCACATTTCTGTTTAGAGAAGGATTCTATTTTTTGACAAAAATAGCCCCTTTAACTCCCCTCTCAAACCAATTATTTTCCCTGGCCAAGATCTGAACCTCACTGTTCACTTATATTGTTCAGTAACGATAGGAGGAGACCGGCGACTCCAAGTAGAAGTCTTCAGGAAGCCCACACACACAGACCAATACAGTGAACCCTCGCTCTATCGCGGTTCACTGTTCGCGGCCTCGCTGTTTCGCGGATTTTTTATAGTGTAACTTTTTTTTTTTTTACAGTGTAACATTGTGTCCTGCGTCCTGATTGGCTAAGAGACTAGACCAGAACTAAACCAGGTCTAGACCAGGTCTAAACCTGGACTGGCCCTGGACTAAACCGGGACTAGACCAGAACTAAACCGGGACTAGACCAGGTCTAAACCACTCTTTGCTGGTTTCGTGCGGCTGTTTTGTGACCGGGGAAACACGGAAGTACGCGGCGGCGATGAAAATCGATGACCATAACTCCAACACTGTGAAGGGACACCTGTTGTAATCTGAGCACGTGGTGGCGTGGACGACCCGCCACATGGATCGAGAAGTGGGATGTAGCAAAGGTAACAAGTGCGTCCTCCGTAGCCGACGCTCGCTGAGCCCAGGCGTGCTGCAGTCCGCCTTCGCTTGACCTGGACTCCAGCCCGCAAGCCTCTCTTCCTCGATTTGTTACGGACTCTAGCCGGCGTCCGGGACACCAACCAATACTCAGGTAAGCCGGTGTCAATGGTGAGGGGAGGAGGGAACTGTTGTTTGTACCTGTCCCGAGTATCAAACAAGACCTCCATTTCCTCTCTCTGATACGGAACAAAGACTCGCGATCATAGGTCCGTAAAGCCAAGACACATCCATTTGCGAGTCGGGCTGATATGATCATGTATGTCGACAAAATGACCAAAAACAGTCTCCACAACAGGAGCCTAGCCATGGCCACGCCAGTCACAGGCGCCATCCGTCTGTCGTGCTCACGGAGTCGCGCCGGTCACGTTTCTCTGTCACGGATTTGTCCACGATGAGGGGTGCACGTGTAGAGCTTCTCCAAGGGGTTGGTGCACGTCGCATCGCGTCCAGGAACGTGGCGGTGCTCCTCGCACGTCCGGCGGGGCTTCCGGGGCCGTGTCTCCCCCCCGCGTCACTATTAATACATTTTGTTGAAAATCTACAAAAGTTTGAGTGTTTAAACAAGAGAAAAATGTGAGAAAATCTGTGTGCGTGTATGTGTGTGTGGCGTTTTTAACCTTAAAACATGTAGAATAATTGTAAAACCGGGACTAGACCGGAACTAGACCAGGACTAAACCAGGACTAAACCAGGACTGGGCCAGGTCCAAACCAGGACTAGGCCAGGTCTAAACCGGGATTAAATCTTTGCCTTGTTTCGTGACGGTGCACGTGTCCGAGCGCTACAGAGCACTACAGACGGGCGTGCCAGAGTGGACCGTCATCTGCCGTACATCTTCACCTAGAAGCCATGGGCCATTCTTTTGAGGACAGTGAGGTTCAGATCTTGGCCAGGGAAAATAATTGGTTTGAGAGGGGAGTTAAAGAGGCTATTTTTGTCAAAAAAGAGAATCCTTCTCTAAACAGAAATGGTGGAGTCAGACATTATTTGTCTCCCATCTATAGTTCCATTCTTTAACCTAGATCAAACAAACAAAAGAAACAATAGGGCTAGCCAGGTCAGGGCCAGAGGTGTGAAAAACAGTCGTGTAGGGATGAATAGGCATGCTAATCTAGACGCCAGAGAAACAAAAGACAGAAACCAATAGGCGAGATAGTTTCGGAAAGTAGTTAGCTAGTTAGCTCCTCCCTGCAGCGAGATATAAGCAAGTGTCTTACCAGCACTCTAACCAGAACTGATGAAGCCTCTCGGATGAGCGGCGAAACGTTTTTTTGACCAAACTTTGTCCAGTTGACAAATTGAATTTCTTCTTTTATCGGTAAGGACTACTGTTGCACATTTACATTTACTATTGGAATTTTACTACTGTTGTACTGTTGTTTACCACTGTTATTGCACTGGAATTACTACTGTTGCACATTTACTTTTTATCTTAATTTCAATGCACATTCTATTGCACATTACCATTTCACTGCTGTATCTTCCATTGCACATTTTTGATGCACACTGCACATTTTTGGACATCTGTAAATAGGTATTTATTTATTATGTTGCACTGCTTTCAGATTTTAGATCTTAGATTTTAGCTTTAGATTTAGATTTTGTCTTTGATAGTTTTTGTTGTGTTTTGTCTTATATTGTATTTTGTACACTGTCTTTTTTGCACTACCTGGCCAGAGAGAAACGAAATTTCGATTCGCTGTATGTTGAACACATATGGCAGAATTGACAATAAAGCTGACTTTGATCTTTTTGATCTTTGATCTTTGGTGGTCCCTCCCCAGTGACCTCCTCACGTTTCCGACACACTGCTTTTCTGGACATTACACTGCTCACTGAGCAGTGCTCAGTCTCTTGGGTGATACACTTTTAGCACTTTCCTTTAACCTCAGGTTTTGAACTTGGCTGTTTCAAGGCATGGACAGTGGATCCTGTGTTGTCAGCTACAGCATTAACCATTGGGGTAAGAGCCTTTTCTACTTTTGGTTAGAGAGGACACCTGAGCTGTCACTTCTTGTATAGCAGCACAATTAGCTTGGATATCGGCTTGCATTTTGACAGAATTTTTGTCTTTCTCTACCTGTGCTGCATTAGCGTGGAGAGTTTTTGACTTTGCCCCAGTCTACTTTGTCTCTTTGCATCTTCACTAACAGCTTTTGTAATAAGCTCCAAAATGGAGTCATCTGTATGGAATAAGAAAGAGGACAAAATAATGTGTATTCACAAGAAATTAATCCACGCAAATAAAATTAATCCACGCGAAAACGTGTAGTCAGAAATTAATCCACGCAAATAAAATTAATCCATGCGAAAACGTGTAGTCACAAGAAATTAATCCATGCATATTTTGGATATACACGCGTCTTTGGTTGTAGTTGAGCATAAAATAAATATTTGCAAACTTATGTACGAATACGAATTTCTCAGATGGAAGAAAGTGGACAAAAATACATCATCGGTTATGTCATCACGTCACGTCGGCCGAGACCACTTGAAGTCTGCAGCGGTAAAAAAAAAAAATTCTGGAGGACAGTTTTCGCTGGTTACAGTCCTTTACAAGTACAGTTACAGTATATCAGAAAAGTGCACAAACATTTTGAGTTAACGCCCACCTTATTTCAGTCTGCCATCCTGTCAACTCCAGCAAGTTTCTTGTTCAAACTGTCCCTGCCTGGAGCTACTGTGGCAAGTAAATTTCTCCTGTGTGAGATCAATAAAGTCTTATCTTATCTTATCTTTAGGCCCATGAGCCTATACATAAACTGTTGTGGTGTTTGTCATGTTGCTTAGCATTGCCCAACTCCTGAAATAATTCAGTGCTGCTTTTCTCTCATCGGTGTGCCTTTTAGAAACGTTTTAACTCAGATACAGTAATGCTATTTTTTGTGACAAGCATGTCTTTAAAGGTACCAGGCTTGATTATCCTTAACACTGTTCTAATAATCTCAGCCTCTGTGAACCCTACATTTAGCCCCTCATCGATCTGTACATATTGTAAAATCAGAGATTTGACCACCTTGTACTCTGTGTGGCAAAAGTGACTTGTTCTGACAGCTTGACTAAACCTGTAACTGTATGAGCTCCTACTGACGGTGATGGCGACTTCACAGTGATGACTGAGTGCGTGCACATGGTAGGATCGGATTAGGATTGGATTGAATTTCTCCTGTTACTCGGCGGGTGGTCTGACGTCCAATCCGTGTGCACATGAAGCTCACGCAATCAGATTCAGGTCAGCGACCTGGCCCGCTCCACAACGCTATGTGGCACTGTAGTCCAACTACTTCCGGGTGATGACAGTTGTTTGTATGAACGAAAAAACTGCGTTTTTGGTTTCGTTATTACGACACAAGCTGTGTCGTCGGCGTTTGATATTACAAGCAATCGAGGACAACAAAAATTACGAGGATTGGGACCGTTCGGGCGCCTATACCGAACACCGTTGTTTTAATCATGTTCTGCCTTTTGTTTTTGTGCCACAAATAAAGGCATTAAATTTGTAGCTGTGGGTTTATCGTTTATTTATGTAAAGGGTAGTGAAATTACACAATCACACTTTCATTTTGTATGTCTTTGTAATGCTTAGCTTAAATTCTGTAGTCTTCCACTCAGAGTGCCCTGTGCCTTCAAAACTCCACAGCTTCCATGTGCTGGTAACAACAGGAACATTGAATAATTCCAGAAAAGCCGAAATTTTACCGCACACTCGCTTGACTTTACTCATATTCCTTTATTGGGCTTAGAGCAAACAACGCGTTTCGATTAGGGATGCAAATTATCGATTAATTCATTAATCTATAGTTGATTGACCTTATCGATCGAACGATTAACTGATAAGCGGCGTTTTTCACCTGAATTTTAGTGTTTCAATAGGGTCTTTAAGAATATAAGCTATAGTATACATAACACTGAGTCAAAAATAGATCATAGTATTATTATATTGTATATTCCTCAATTAATTATTCCTTAGTAAAAAGCACGCAAATGTATTGATGCTGAATAACAAAATACATTCTTTATTGAAAATAAATTGAGGACGTTTTTTGTAAAAGCTCCGTGATATGAAATGATAAAAAAATGAATTGATTGGGGAAAACATTTCACTCACACACACGCACAGTCGCACACACACGCACACACACCGGCACACGGGCGGGACAGCGGGCTGCTTCCACTGCGCTTTTATGTGGAGTCTGCTACACGGCCCGGAGCGGAGGAGCACGTGCAGCGCACCGCGCACGTGTTCACGCAGACAGCGGGACGCGGAGTGAACCAAGCCGCAAAAATTGGGTTCGCAGGAGAACATTTTGCACTGCTTCTAGATCCGGCCGCGGATGTAACGCTATGGTCCTTCTCGCGAGTGGGTTTGCATCTCATGTTCACATTCCAGAGTAGCGCCCTCTCCTCTAGCGATTAGTTACAATTAATGCATTTTAATCGACCAACGTCTTGATGGACAATTAATCATAAGTAGATTAATTGGTGCAGCCTCCTCACAGGTCACAGGAGCCACAACATCCACTTCACTGTCCAGCAATACCACAGCGGCCTCCTCCACAGCTGGTGGTGTGATTGCAATTCTCCATTGAGCTCACGGAAAGTGAGTAGGCAAGACATCCCCTGGTCCTCCAGGCCCTTCAGTTGTGGACTTCTCAGAAAGTCAACAATGAAATCGTAGAGTTCCACTTCAGTCGATTCTGCACCTTCTTCCACCTCATCTATGAATAACTCAGCCAGCTTGTAGAGTAGATCTCGGTTGTGGGCACTGGTCGGCTGGTGAAGTTCTTGTTGGAGCTCCCATCTCAGGTCACGTAGCACAGCCATAGATCTCAGGATTCAGTCGCTTGGATCAGCTCAGGAACAGGTTGTTAGCTTCCCTTGGTTCTTAAATGATTAGCACCAGAAAACAGGTTGCACTAATTCCGGATGAGCCCCCAAAATTCTTGCTCCTCTGACAAGAGGTTCAGAGGGCATTTATCTTGGTGAGTAAGCTGAGATGCTTTACTTCACAACAGAAGATTGTTTCTTCCTCTGCAGCGCTGTCTACTCTCTACCAATGTTATGACATACGCCATCTCTTGGTCAGTGAAGGAATTGCACTGTAGCTTCAAAAGAGATTGCAGAATCACATGAATTATTAGCAATGAAATAAAACCGTATAGACTCTTGATACTGAAATATAGCATACTATCTAGAACAATATACTGCAGTTTTAGTCATAGTCATAGTTTGCTTTATTGTCGAAAAACAATCATGTACATGTACATAGAGTGAATTCGAAATTTCATTTTCCCACTAACTAGGCAGAACAGTATAGAGTGGCTAGGGGAGGGGCCGCTGCGCATGCATGTGCCGCCGACTGGGAGATGCAAAGTGGAAAAGATGCAATACAGTCAATGACAATTATACACAACATGTAATGACAGAAAAACAATTGGACAGGTAACATACGGTGTCTTTTTCTTTGGCGACAAAAGGGAAGGGTGTGGGGCAAGGAAACAGATCAGAAATCAATGAAATTGATTGAAAACTGAAGAAGCAGACATCCTAAAAATAGAGAGGGCAGTAATACTTAATACATGTGAGTGTGTGTCCGAATGGAATGTCTTGTTTTGTTTTGTAGAGTGTTTTGTTTTGTAGAGTGTGAGATAAGCGGCAGCTGTCGGCCTTGGACGTGTTTGTGCAGAAGATGTAGTTTTCCAGGAGAATTGATTACAAAAGGGGAATTTAACATAATCGATACATTTTAGAATCCAGGCAAACAGACAATTTGCCAGAACTCTGGTTTCTGTCAGGTCCCCACTTCCTGCAGGTCTGTGCGACTCGCAATCCTCTGACTGGCACGTATGATAATGAATACGGACTGAGCCGCTGTTCCCCACAGTTCCAAATCCATTTATCCGTGATGGTATCTAGCGCCAGGTGGATCCCACAGATGGATTAAACGTTCATCTGTGTTTTTCCTTCTGATGGCGGCGGATCGGGGCTCTTTTTATCCGTTCGGTTCCAATTAGTGATGGGTCAGAAACATCCCCCAGGCCAATCCAGATGTCCTGCCATCAAAATTCCAATAGTAATCGCTCCGTGTCCTCCGATAACAGCGGTGCCAGGCACACGACGCGTCCTGTGTGTATCAGGCAGCACGTTCCCCTTAGGGCTGACCGGCTCTCCAGACCGGCGCTCCTCCATGAAAAAAAAGCGTTGGGACCAGCTTTATCCAATTCATAATTTAGGATTTGAAAAATCTGTTCCAACAGGAGAAAACAAGACGAGATGAGAGAAATAAAACATCAAACAGAGCAGAGATAAGGGAGGAAGAGAAAAGTGTGTCTGCTCCTCATGACAGCTAGGAGTGAAAAAAAAAAAAGTATTATATTGTATAGAAGGAATAATGTATAGTCCTAGCATTTAATTTGGATATGCTTATGTTTATTGTTAAGCTATAGAGTTTGGGGGCATTTAAAAACTTTATACATTGTTTTGCAACTATTAAATTTGATTTTTAACCCTGTCCTCAGACGGAAAGGGATCCTTTTGGTGTTACCTCCTCATCTCTGCCCTCATTTCCATCCACCTTGTCTTGGTTTAAAGAAGACAGTGTTGTGAAGGTCAAGTACTCCCTGTTGCAGCAAAATACTTCTGTCTTTTAGCTAATGTTAAATTGCACTGCTGCATGTTAGAGCCATCTCTCTACTGCACTGCTTATCAGCACAGTCTCCTGTCTGACCACTCAGCGCTCATGAAATACACTGATCATCCTTCTGTCTTTGCTTAGAAAGCTTTAAACAGCATGTTTGTTATTCACTCCATCTCAAACATAATCAGGAGAAATTTTCTGGGATTAAACCAGCAGCTATTTTCTTTTTAGCATTTTGTTAATTTGACAATTCTGTATTCACTGTCTGTATCCTGAAAATGACTTCAATCAATCTGTCATAATTCAAAGGGTTGTGTTTTGTTGTCTATGTCTGTCCATCTATTTCAGTTTGGATTAGTGATAGTCAAGAGAGGTTACATCTGCATCAGACACAGGACTCACATCTTATCTCATATCCTATTTTATTAAAATACATCTAAATGTCTGCTCTTTTCAGCTGCTGCACTGCTTCCTTTTAAGATCATGGTTGTGGTCAACCCCTGCATGCACACTTTTGTGACACAATATTTTTCCTTTGCTCTTCCAGGCTTTAAAGTTGGATAAACAGATGAGCATGCCTGAAAGTGATTATGATAATGCATTTAATGACTCAGAGATGGATGACCTAAGGTAATGTTATTCCATTAAATTGTTCATTGTACATTTGTCTGATAAACAAAAGCAGATTTTGGTCGTAAATGGTCTACGGTTGTGAGTCTTTGCAGGAAAGGAAGGCTGCGCAGCAGCGGCTGGTTGGGAGAGGGCAGCTCAATCCAAGAGTTTGATGATGTAGAGATGGAAACAGACCCAACACTTCCCAGAACTGAAGATGTCATCTGCAAAACAGAGCAGATAACCAAGAACATCCAGGAGCTGCTGCGAGGGGCCCAAGATGGCAAACACGAGAGGTTTGAATGAATTGTTCAGATCCTCCACCTCCACCTGTCTTTTGTCATGTTTATGCAATTCTTTTCTTCCAGAATCTTTCAATTTGGCTAATTAGATACCTTTTTGATTCATTCTTTTTCTCTACTTCTTTTGCCTCTGTGTTGTACTGTGGTGTCCATGTCTCCATCACCTGTATGAGCAGGGCTGTTGAGCGTGAGGGTGCGCGTCGCCTCAGGCATAGTTTGGGATGTTTCAGCAGTTTGGTTCCTTGGGCTGAAAAGCCCACCTCCTCTCTCCAGCTGCTCAGCCTTCGCTCCCCTGACCCCACCTCCTGGTACTCTGGCCTCTGTCCCTGCCTACCAGGCACAGTCTACCTCCTCTCACTCTATGCTATGCTCTTTCTTCAGAAAGAATGCTTTATTGCGTGTGGTTTCAATATATTGGTTTGGTTTGATTAACAATAACTATAACATATAACCTGCAACTCAGGTCAGGTCAGGAGTATTGAAATAATCTACTCATCTGTTCACAGTATGGCATGTGTTATAATTTATTATCTTCAAAGCTATGAGTATCGAATCCACCTTTATGTCATAGTATATTGCAATGTTTATGTGAAACTTGCATGGAGTACTGCAGCTGCTTTTTCTCTCCCTATCAGCTTGAGTATACCGGTACTTTCAGTACTGAGTAATGTAGATCTCTCTAATATTTGCCGTTTGTTAATCTGTCTCTACAGCTTCATACCCTGCTCAGAAAGAATTTATGTGGCTGTAACAGAAATGGCTGCCCTTTTTCCAAAGGTATTTGATGACATTTCTGAAAGTGTAGATCTCATCAGCAGTATTGTACATTATTGTAATTCTATTCACTTGTAGAAACCTCGTTCAGAGACCATGAGAGGCTCTTTGCGCTTGTTGACATCAAGCGCCTGTCGACTCCAGGCCGAATGTAAGAAGGCGGTGCCTTCAGATGGAGGCCAAGCTCCGGATATGCAGCTGGTCACACAGCAGGTCATACAATGTGCTTATGACATTGCCAAAGCAGCCAAGCAGCTAGTGACCATCACTACAAAGGAGAACACCAACTAAACAGCACTTGAAGCCAACATTTGATTTCTTATTTTCATACTGTTTAGTTTATTTTTGAAAATGAATTTGTGATATATGCATGTTTTTATTTATTTTGAGTAAAAGCTTACAAATGTATATTATATATGTCAATAATATGTACACAAGAGAAAAATGCTAAAATAGTATATATTGCACAACTACAGTCCTGTAATTCAGACAATATACTGGAGATAGCTAGCAGGCCTAGGAAATATGAAATACGTAAATTGTGTCAACAGCTGATAATGTATCATACATAGATTTGTCTTTTATGGTTTAATACTACATGTATCCATATGCATATGGATCATCCCAAAGCATCAATGGATACTTAAAGCCATAAATGAGTGAGAACACTGCGACAAAATAGTAAGTTAACACTCATGTATCTAAGAGCTTCCCTTTATTTATTGCACTGTGTAAGCCTCAACTACTGTATGATTACCCTATACACCCAATCTATAAACAGAATGGGTCAGGTCTTATTGTTTATGTACGTGTAGTTCTTCGCTTCAGTGTTTGATGAAAAAAATGCAAGGCTGGTCCCCCACATACTTTAATTTTGTTTATAGTTCATGTATAATGGTGTTTCTTGTATTGTGTGTCTGTTCTTCAATATAAGTTCAATCAACACTGAACTGGAAAATGTTTATATTGATGTGATTTCATGAAACTCTGGACTATATTAATCTGTTAGTGTTGGGGCTAATGCATAAAATAAAAGTTGTTAACTGTGTACGTTGAGTGTTGTGTTGTTTTTATTTGTAACAAATGGAGTTATACTGTACATGTATAAAGGTTATACCACATGTTCTCTGACATTTCAAACTAATGCCCTTCCCTATGCCACAAAAGTGCAGCAATGTATGGGATGCAGCTGTGAAATATTTTCTTAATAAAATTAATTTGTAAACTTTCTTTGTGATCATCATTTCTCAGGTCCATGCTGATCGGGCTCTACTGCGTATCTGGAGGCAGAAAAACATTTATTAGGCAACTATGGTAACTATAAACTATAGAGAAGAAGATATAGTCTATGCTGGCAATCCTGGTAACCCAATGTAACTAAATCCTCCAAATCCTGACTCACCCTCTCCTCATAGCCTCTCTGGGCCATCCTCTGCACTTCCAGCCTCATCTGCTCCTCTTGAAGCCGGCGGGCCTTTTGTTCTTCCTCTTCCAGCTGTTCTAGCCGCAACTGCTCCTCCCACTGCTCCTGAGACTTCTGCTCAACCTAAAATATTGGTAATATCATAAGTTTTGTTTACTGACAAATGAAAATTATTTACTTATGATGCAACATGAGAGTAGTATCATTCTTACCTGAGCATCTATTTCCTTCTTTCGTGCTGTTCTGAGACCTTCCTGTAGTTCTTTTTCCTGACGGTCTAACTCTCTTTCCATCTCTAGGTCTTGGATCAGCTCCTCACGTCTCTTTAAGGACTCTTCTTGAGCTTCACAGTTCTGACGCACTTTTAGTTCAAGTTGCTGCTGTCTGCCCGCAAGTACCTTTTAAGAAAGCACAAAAGTCAAGACAAAATAATACCGCATGTTCAACATTTTACATTTCATTTATGCTTTTAAAAAAAAATGTGTACCTCTTTCATGAGTTTTTCTCTGGCTCTTCTCTCCTTCTCCCACTGTGCTTCCTGTTTTTCCCACACACGTTGAGCTTCTTCCCTACCACAGATTAATATTGTACACTGCAACTGACTGCGCAGTTGATAGTCACAGATTTAACTTGCTGCTCACCGGTGTAAGTAATCCATCTCCGCCTCCCTCTCTCGCTCCAGCTGAAGCTGCTCTTCAATAACTTGCTTCATCCAGGCAGCATCAGCGATGGCTCGCTCTCTTTGTTCAGTCTTAAGTCTCTTGTCTTCTTCCTCACCCTCTACTAAAGCTGCTAGGATTCTACGGTCAGCCTCCTGGTTTAGAAAAAAAGTTCGCACATTCACAGTTGAAACAGCATCTTTTGAGTGTCTTTCAGCATCTGTGACTTTCTAGAAAAGCGCTTTATAAATAAAATTATTCATTATACTATTATTAGGACCAGCAACAGGATTCTTTAAAAGACTGAAAAGGGAAAGTAACACTCACAAGTTCCTCCTGCACTTGCTGAGCTCTTCTTTTCAATTGAGCCCGATACTGACGTATCAAAAAATGCCTGTAATAACAAACATAATGCATATAAAAATATACAATTAGATTAAGTCCCAGTTCTCGCAAAACAGTACATTTCTCACCTTATCTCACATTTCTTTTTCTTTTCCTCTGCTCGTCTCCTTTCATCTTCCATCTTCTCAAGTTCCCATTGCTGGGCTCTCAAAGCCTCTTGCTCCCTCTTAAGACGTGTTGCCTAAAATTCCATAAATTTTATGAAATAAACACACAAACACACAATTGATAGTTCACAAAAACTGATGACTACCTCTTCTTCCCTCAATTTGAGTTCCTCCATTTGTTTATGGAGTTCTTCGGCTCTTTTCAGATCCACAGCCTTTTTCCGCTCCTCCTCTTGCTTGATCCGTTCCAGTGCCTCTTTACGTGCCCTCTCAAATTCATTTTCAAATTGTTGCTTCTCCTCCTGCTCTGCAGCTTTTTGCTGTACATTTGTTAAATGAACAAGTTTAGGAAGGGTGTCTTAATCTTCTATGTAATTGAATTAAATATTGATATATCACATCATTAACTAGTCAAT
The DNA here is from genome assembly GCA_036785185.1 of Paratrypauchen microcephalus. Lineage (NCBI taxonomy): Eukaryota > Metazoa > Chordata > Actinopteri > Gobiiformes > Gobiidae > Paratrypauchen > Paratrypauchen microcephalus. The sequence continues at coordinate 4,602,733 of JAVJIX010000081.1, read as the reverse complement.
ATTTAATTCATCCAGCCATTTTTCCTTGATGGTATGAATAAAATATTGACCACTGATTATACAAGACTAGGGCAAGATTCAAATAAAACTTTTATTTTTCTTACCTCTCTTTTGTCAGTTATCTGCTCTTTCCAATGTTTAATTACATAATCTTTGTGTAAGGTAGACTGAAGCTGAAGAACACAGGCAAACTGTCTTAATGCAATAGCCAAAACATTTTATATGAAGTCACACTTGAATTTAAGTCTGAAGAAGGTCACAAAATATCAGTTTCACATGCCTGGTGTGTGTCATTTATACTTCTACAAATCGTCATCGTTTCGGGTAAAAGATCTGGCAATGTGTCCCTGTCGCATTAATTGTTAAACAATTACTACCTCTCTCAACTCAGGATTATTTTTCCTCCAGTGCTCCTTCAACAGCTCATGAGCAACCTAAAAAACAAAAACAGATTAAAGAAAAGACAACATTTTAAGTAGTCCATACCTTTCAATACCTTTCTTCTGTGCTCCTCTCTTGCTGTGCGTAGCGCTTCTGTTTTTTGTGCCAACTGACTAGCTAAAGTGCTGCTGTCAGGAGCAACTTTACAGAGCTCCGCCTCCAGACAGTTTTGTTCCTTTTGAAGCATAGCCCTTAGTCGAACCCTGCGGTTCTCTAGAGATACTCTCCTTTCCTCCTCCAATCTCTGTTTATGAGATGCCAGCATGCTGTCAAAAAAAAAAAAAAACCCAGTTTAGTTCTCAAATGAGTATTTCATCCAATGTTTTCCCCTAGGTTTATACTCAGGCCATTCAAATTCATATTTGAATTTAATTTAATGCAATTTTCTGAGAAGAGATGCCATTTATTACCACTGGTAATCAAATAAAATTACTTACGTGTATTAGCATAAGTAACATTATTTGATTACTAGCAAGCAAAAATATTAGTACACTGGTGCATCTCAACAGAAAGTTTCAGAATTCACTGTAATGGTTACATTTCACTAATAATAACATATTATACAGTTGCATACAAAATCATGGGTGAATCTGACCTCTGCTGGTAGGATTCTCGAGAGCTCCATGCCGCCTGTTTCTCACTGCGGACGCTCTGCTCTTTGAAATACTGGGCATGGAGCTCCCACTGCTGCCTCCATCGCGCCTGCTGCTCCCGCTGCCGAGCCATCTGCCCGGCCCAAGTACGAGTCCGTCCGGGAACATACGCCGACATAGTTGGCAACGCCATAAACAAGAAATCAGGCACTCTATCACAAGAACTTAGCGAAAGGGAACGGATATCAGCATTGATTAAACAAAGCACAGTTATAATAAATTAGTATGGGTTTTGTAATTATGTACTCAGAAAAAAGACCTGTTTAACTTGAAACGGTGAATGAGATAAAAAGAGCAATTTCAACAAAAAAGCACCTCACACCAACTGGCGTTTTAGTTACCGTTCTACTTCCTAGTTACTCTCCGCTATACGGGCTAACATTAAGGACAAACTTCATATACAAAAAACGCGAAGACGATTTTTCAGACCGTGGGGACAGACTAAATTATGGGTGTAGTCGGGAATTTAGTTTTTCTAATGTTTTCTGTCTTCTTCTTTGATTATTCAAATTTCATAAGATCATTAGTTCATCCATTAGGCTACGTAAAAATGACTTGAACTTTTTTCTTTTTTTTTTTGGACATAAACAATTGTGTGTCCCCAAGTGATGCCTTTGTGAGTGTGTGTGCTCGGGTCACACTCAGGTGGAGTCTGCCACAGAGTAGGTGTCACTGAATCTGCAGCAAAAGCTGGAAGCCTGTTACTATCATTTTCAGTGCTGCACACTGTTGATTTAAACATGGCCATGCTTTTGGAGCATCAGTTCAGACAGCTGCCAGCAGATAGACAAGTGGAAACGAGGCCATTTCTGGAGGCAGTGTCCTATCTTCCACATTTCTTTGGTAAGTCTTTAATTCAGTAACATCAGGACAGAGGTGGGAAAACTAGATGTCTCTGTGTAATCTAAGACATAAAACAAATATCTAGACTAATATTTCAACCAAACAATACCAACAAAGATTTTTTTTAGTTAATTTAGACTTTAATGTATTGCACTTTGAGGAAAATGTTTTTGGCTTATTTTGTTTTGTATCACATTTTCTTTTTATCTAGCTGTCAGCAGTTCTTTAGCATGCATAATTTAATTTGGTGGCTTGGATTTTTAGTTGTGAAAATTGATTAGGACGGTGTTGAGTTCCCTATGCCCATTCATTGGTGAGATTGTGCTCCTGGGCACTTTTGTGCAACTTCATTCGGTATTAATATACCAAGGGCTTTCTTTTAAAATGCCACACGAAACCCTTGAGGGCCCTGCATCTACTGCCCTTGTATTTAAATAACTATTTTTTATTGAATGATCAAATTGAAACTAAAAATGTTTTATGAATGCCAATACTTTCTAACAAAATATTGACATGGTGTGATAAAAGCTATATGCAAGTAGGCTACTCTTTATATTTAGCTGAGAAATAACGTTGTAACCTGTTCTATCATTTAGATGCTTTCGTTTTTAGGAGGCAAACTATTATAAACCAATAGAAGCGTCGCTCAGAAAATGCCATTGGTGCTGTCTGGTACATCAGATGAGCACAATAGAGCACACTTTGTCATGACGAGTTTCCACTAACAGCAACTCTGTTGCTAGTGACAGTGGATCAAGCACACGTGTGTGTGGCAAGCCTCTAGATGTCTCTTTGTTCACTGCATTGTCATCTAATACTTTGCTCGCCTAATTACTCAACAAGACTCTGCTAAATTCCGTTGAGTCCCTGTTTGTCTTAATAACTACTCACAATGCATTATTTATCAACAGAACCTTCCTGTAATCTATTGTCTAATCTCAATACACCCATCTTTAGACTGCCTTGGACCCACTGTTTTTGCACCAGTAAAAGCAGACTTTTCAGGACATCTCACAGTAAGACATTTGTTCAACAACCCACAGATATCATCACATTATTATTATTTGTTTTTACAAAGAAACATTTTATTATAGAAAATCAAGACTGTCTATGACACCAGTCCATCACGTTTCAAGACACTGCAGCACATTTTGGAGGCTGAAAAGGAAATGCATGGTACAGAATGGCCCAAAGTTGGAGCAACATTTGAACTGATGTGGCTTAAAAGGTTTGAGGTCAATTAGTATTTTGAAAGCCAAAGTTTTGATAGTTTTAATATTTTGAGCATTATCTTTTGCAGGAATCTACGGTTTATCCAGGTATTTCTCCAGAGCCTTGTAAATGGTGAGAAAGATGACCTAAATCCAAACCTCATTCGGGTTAATGCCAACAAAGCCTATGAAATAGCACTCAGGAGGTACCATGGTTGGTTTGTGCAACAACTTTTCAAGGTGACTCTTAATTTGTATTAGACAAAATACAATATATACACTACATATGTCAGGTCATGTTTTTATCTTTATGGTTTCAGGCTGCTGTGTTTGCGGCACCTTATAAATCTGACTTTCTGAAGGCTCTGTCGAAAGGCCGAGATGTCAAAGAAGATGACTGTTTAGACAAAATCCGTAAATTTCTCATAAACTTCTCTGCAACTGTGGATGCGATATATGAGATGTACACTAAGATGAATGCTGATTCCACAGCATGATTGGCAACATAATTTCAGTGAGACAATGTTAAAACCTTTTGAGTTTGACAGCACTGCTTGTTTCCTTTTTATGTTGAGACAATACACATTTTACATTAGGTTGCAAAGATTGAAATGATTATTTTTGTTTTGCAGTAGTGTTATTCCATACATACAACAGATTTTTCCAACATCAATAAAAATATGGTTTTAGTCTTTTTTTGGGAAGTGGGGAATCACTGAATAAATAAATCTGGAACTTTTTGTGAAAGGATTCTTTGTTAGTGTGTGTCCCGCACACTGTCTCACTCTTGGTTCACTTTTATTACTATCTCTGACCAGTGGTGGAAGACATACTCAATTTTGTTAAAAGTACAGATACAAAAGCAAAAAAATACTCAAGTAAAACTAAAAGTATCACATGAAAAAATCGACTTAAGTTAAAGCATTAAAGTACCCATTAAAATGTAGTTACAATGTACAAAAGTAAAAGTATTTCTTGCAGAGTTTGAGCTTTAATAACACTTCAAATGTAATTTTGATACAAATTTGTGATTTTTTTTTTTTATTCAACAGAAACAACTGAATCAATATTTTTTTTCTTAGTGGTTTTGGTATATATATATATATATATATATATATATATATATATATATATATATATATATATATATACACACACACATATACATACAGTGTTGGGCAAGTTACTCAAAGACTGTAATGCACTACTTATTACTTGTTACTGTCATTTTAAAGTAATGCCTTACATTACAATATTACTCTAAATAAAAAGTAAGGTATTACACTACTTTTGCATTACTTTAGTTACTCTCGCCAAAATGACTGGAAATAAGGATTTGGCATCTACAGTGCAAATCTCTCATGTGTCATGACTTTCACCTGCCATCCAGGAGGTTTTGGGAGCCTGCAGACTGAAAACCAACATGTTCAGTAATGGCTTCTTACCCGCTTACAATACCAAAAGATAAATCGTCCTTTCCCTTCTTGCCTCTATATATATATATATATATATATATATATATATATATATATATATATATATATATCTGCTACATATTCATCAATAATAGGTAATAAACTATCAAATGCTTGATTAGCTCAGCTTACGGTCAATGGTAAATTTTTTATTATATGATTTACATGGTTTATTTATTTATTTACTCTAATCACAGTAACAGGGTTTCGGGTAACAGGGTTGCAAAATCGCGCTGTTAGCTTTATCTCAGGAATAGAAGCTAGCTGTTATTACTAATCAAGAGGAAAAACTTATTTATGCAAATACGTAAATGAAAAAAAAAAGTCTTACTCTGATCATTTGCATAACAGGGTTGCATGAGGAGTGAGACATTCAACCAAGGCTAACTGTTTTATAAAAATATGAAAAATAGAAGAGAAGAAAAACATTTGCTCTGCCCATTCTTTTGGAAAACTGTTTGATGATGTCGAGTCCAGGGGATCACGTGGTTCACTGTTTCCTTCCTCTTCTACCAGGCTAAAAATGTTCTGGTAACAGGGTTGCGTGCAGGTTGTGGGACACATGTTCCATGAATAATAATTATTTGAAATATTATGTCTATTAAAACAAATGTTCCCACAGTTACAAGAGATGGCAATGAAACAAATTATAGAAAAAACAAGAAATTTCAATTCAATTTTAACTGTTTTATTTGAGATTCAATTTGGCCATTAGAGGGGTGGGACAAGAGGAAAATGGCACTTGTGTGGGCTTGTATTTTACATTGTTACTTTCCAGTACTGTCTCTGACCTCCGGAATCTGGCATGTCTGCTTTGAATCTGGCATGGTAAAGGCATGTCTGCTTTCCTCAGGTACCAGAGGTAAGACGGACCGAAACGTTGTACTAATAAAAGTCTATTAAGAGCGAGGCAGGGTTTACACAGAAACGAGTCAGTGTAGTGTAAACATTTTTATTTTTTTTAATTTTTTTGAGAAGCCCTCAAACAATTTTTAGCACATTCGAATTAACTGGATTATTTGTAAGAGGGTCATCAACAATTAAAAACAAACAAACAAAAAACACTACTTCAGCGCAGCAATCTGTGCTAGGAATGTAAATATTTCAGATTTATTGTTTATCTGACAGGTAAGACATGTCTGCTTTCCAGGAATCAATGAAAAATCCTTGTCATTTCACCCTCTTGTGGTCAACTCTGGTACTGCCCTGTACTTCCGCTTTGGCTCCAGACTCCCAGTTTTGGAGGAATAGGTAGTGACCACACCGTCCCACCCAATCCATCTCAAGGCATCCCTTGTTCTGGTATACTTCTGGAAAACTAAACGCGGCAGTCTGTGCTGTTTCACTCTGTGGAGTTAAGGAAGACGGTGGAATTTAGGAGCTTCAGAAAATGGAAAATCAAGTTGGACAAACTTAGAACAAGTTTCAACAATTGTCAAGTAAGTCACGTTTCTTTTTTCTTACTGTTAAATTCAAGTACATGCTGTGATATCTATTCCTATCTGTCAGTGATAGGGCTATATACTGACTAAAAATGTTTTTTAACAGTCTACATTACTGTAGTTCATACAGGCTATTGTGAATATGCAAGCTGTGTTCTTTAAAAAATATAGACAAATGATTGACATTTGGTCTTCCTTTGCACACTCTTGTTGTTTATTTTAACATATAATCAGTGCAATTTTTTTAGTATATATATATATATATATATATATATATATATATATATATATATATATATATATATATATATATATATATATATATATATATATATCCTATATTTTTGTCAGTAAGTATTATAACAGATGAGTTTATGTAGGGTATTTTTATAAAAAAGATTATTGGCAGCTAGATTACATTGTTAACCGTTTTCATTAGTGTTACTGGAATAAAACTTTACTTTTCTCACTATTAAGGTTAGTGGCTCCAGTCTGGAAAGTCATATCTCTTTAGTTCTGGACACTGTCACATCAGCAGTGACAGAGCCGGAACTCCCATGTCTCTAGGGACATTCACATCCATTACTACTGGAATAACAGTATGCATCTTGCCCTTGTCACTATGAAGATTAATGACACATTAATCATTGACAAATAACCTCTACTCAAACAAGACAACTATAACTTAGCCTAATGCTGTTGTAGTCTGGCTTCTGACTGTTTAGCTCTTGTATTAAAGCTATCAAATGTGCAGTGAAGAGAACCGGCATGATAATCCTGTGTGTTAAACAGAGCACTGACTCATGCCTGCCTCACACGGGGCCCCGTATTTTGTTTGTGTTGCCTCTTTTCAGTGCAGTCTGGCTTAGATAAGTGCCCAAAGTCAGGAGCAGATTCATGAAGCCATATGATTGGTGTCCAAGTTCACATAATGAATATATAGAATTATTTGTATTTGTGATGAATAAATCAGGGGTATATTTAGCCACTGTGCAAGACGTTTATGCTGTGATAACATTTGTTTCTGCATCTTCAGGATACTCACATGTTTCATCATTACTTCCAATTTCTTCTGAATAGGAATTGGGAACTTCATTCTAACAAAAGCAATGAATGAGGTACACATTACCATGCAAGCTTGAAATTACTGCTAAATTACTATGTAAATAACAGAAACTTACAAGTAAAAAATAATGTTCTGTCTGCTCCTGTGTTCTTATAGAATCGTTCGGCCACTACACTGTTTAGAAAATATCAGCTTGCCTTGTCTAAAAATGGCACCGTCTCCCTGGATTCTGGAGATGTTGGAGCAGCTCAGAGCAATTCCTTATACGAACTGTCAGACCTGGACAATTGTTCTATCCTGCCTGAAGACCAAAGTCTTGAGGGGGGACAGGAAGTGGTCCCATCTGGCCAGCAGCCTGCAGACAGCAGACAAAACCTGAGGTCAAAGTTCCAGGGAGCGTTCAAGAAGGGCATTGGTAACCCCATGGACCGACTGGAAACTACCATCTATGAGTCCAGTGTGGTTCCAGGACCCAAGAAAGCTCCTATGGATTCACTGTTTGACTATGGAACCTACAGAAATCCAAACGACCAGAAAAAACGTAGGAAAAAGCTACCAAGAGGGTACAGATGTTGTTTGTTACTACAAATTTTTGAATATTCATTGTTAATCATTTGTATTACCATTGCAGATGTAGATAAGAGGAAGTTACTCTTTTCCAGTAATTCAAACCATTACTGTACTACTTCAACAGTAAACCATTTGGTGATAAAAGGCTCTTCACAGATATGATCTGTAACCTGCCTTGGTGCTACCATCTGCTCATCTCCATGGAGACAGATAACATTAATTCCATACTGTGGAACATTCTAGGCAAAGTAATAACATCTCCATGGGTGCATTGCAGATGCGGGACCCCCACCAGAAAGGTTACATTGAGTACCTTTAAACATGCAATAGAAGGACTGTACTGTACTGTAGTAATACTGACCTTTGTAAAATTGCACCTTTTTAGGAGTTCTTTAAGAGCATTAGAGATGGAAAAATGTCATCATAACAATCTCCACAACTGCCACTTTGTAGACTGAGGTGTGTCTGTTAGACAAACAAACTTTCCCCCAGTCAGTGATCCAACAGAGGCCATGTTGTTGGTTTCAAACAGCTGAGGTAATATTTGGGCGCCTGCCTGCGTGTTAGGTACTATGCCAGAGTCATACAGAGGGGTCATTATGGATCTAGTAGAAGACATTATGTATGTACAGATTAATGAATATTATATCAACCTTGTGTCCATAGTAAAGCTGAGGTTTCCTGTGACAATGATGCTGGTGCTGATACCCCTAAAGTAGTGAAAATCTTCAACCGCACTCTGCTGTTTGAGTGTGTGTCACGTGGGGACCCTCAGTCTCTAGAGGGCCTATTGGAGTTCCTGCAAACTCATGAAAAGAGGCTGACCGATGAGGAGTTCAGAGGTGGGTCTGTCAGCATGAAATTATTGGCCATGGTGTAGTCAACTACTGCTATTTTTGTTCTTCACAGTGTTATGTTTGCAAATAGCCAGCCTGTAGGATATAGAGTATGACCTTTTGTATTGTCCGCTGCATGTCTCAAAGGATATGGTGAGGAAAAGAAGGAGTATAGACCTTTTGACTCTGTAGGTTAAGTCACTTTGAAAGCTTCCCGTGTGTGCCTGAGTGAGAAGTCACCACAACATCACATACCGTAGAGAAAAATCACAGCAAACTGTTGTTAACCCACCACTCCTTTTCAAAAGCACACATTCAATAAATGGAGACTGGTTCAGAATACTACATATATTCTCAAATATACTGTATCTCTTTTTGTTCAGAGCCATCAACAGGTAAGACGTGCCTGCCCAAAGCCCTGCTGAACCTGTACAGTGGACAAAATGACACCATCCCTCTGCTGGTGGGCATCGCTGAGAAGACTGGAAACCTTCGAGAATTTATCAATACACCATTTAGAGATGTTTACTACCGAGGTACAACAATGCTATCATTCTTACAGAAAGAAAGACTGAGATAGTTTGATTTATTCTCATTAAAACTGAGGTGGCAAAAGAACTTGACACATTCTTGTATTGTGCTCTGTCTCTAGGCCAAACTGCGTTGCACATTGCAATAGAGCGCCGCTGTAAACCGTATGTGGAGCTTCTGGTGGAGCAGGGGGCAGATGTCCACGCTCAGGCACGGGGGCGCTTCTTTCAACCCAGAGACGAGGGCGGATACTTCTACTTCGGTAAAGACAAACTGTTAACATGAGTGTTTGGGTTTAGAGCATTTCTTTACCTGTAGCTCCTCTTAAAGCCCCTCATAAAGTACTGCAAACAACTCACTTATTCAGTTAACAGAACTTTTTCCTGGCACGCAACTTTCCATTGCTATGGAGAGGTGAGGTGACATTGAGTGGACCGCCCTGTTTTCCTGGTGTGGGTTTAGACTGGACATTATAAGGACATTTACATGTCCAGTTCTGCAGCAGACATACAGTATGTGAAGCCTTAATGAAAGGTTCACTAAGAAAACATAGGGTTTAATTTTTATGTCAGTAACCATTCATTAGTTTTAGCCTACCAATATAATTACATATCTAAGTAATAATAATTGCCTATTTAATAATCCTAATAAATTAAACAAAAGAAAGATTCTTTAAGCAAAAAAATATAAGTTACCAGTGTTTTTTATTAAGTATTGGTGCTGGTATTGTTAAGCAGTGTTCCATGCGGTTGTTATGATTGACTTGCTGTTTCAAATTATATTTAGTTCTTATGCCATAACTGGAACACAAGTGGGGATAAAATAAATCACAGCCCCAATAGAACTCAACTCAGCCCAACCCAGGACTGCCATCTAGTGGAGACTAAGTGTTTTTTTCCCAAAGCAAGCTGAAGTTTAAATATCATACAGATGCCATATATACTGTATATGCAACCGATGTTGACAAATTCTTGGCTAATAGTTTTGTAGGTATTTATTAAGACTCTGTTGGCTTTAATAATGTGGACTCATTACAGTGGATATGATTTCTGTTTGCTGTCATCACATAATTCATCATTTCTAAATCCCCGTGTCCCAATGCACTGTGGATAATATTCCGCAAGCTTTGCACTGAGGTGAACAGGAAGCTGGCAGGCCCAATGTACCACGGCTAATGAGATTTAGACTTAGCTAACAGTTTGCATGTGCCCGTACGAATCCATGAAAAGGATCAGTTCTGTCTGTTTTTTTACTCATGTCGTTGATCCTATTTAATGCACTTAGCAAAAAGTCACCCCCATTTCTTTCTGTAGTGGTGGGAGCAGTGGCCAAACAAGGTGTTAATTCAAAATAAATAACTAATGATTAATGCAGAGATTAAACAAATGAAAGATTGGCTTTTACTTGTCATATTGCTGGGCAAGACACTTCATCATCCTCCCCTATGTATAAGTGTGCTTGTAAGGGTTGACAGCCATACTTTTGTCAGTATGGCCCAGTGTACCATATAAAACAGTGCACACATTGTAGTAATTTACATGGTTAATACATGATTTTATAGCATTAAAGATGTACAATGTGACTTTTCTGGTGTGAGGCTCCACCATCTGCTTGTCTTAATGGAGATGTCATTGCATTGCCATTAGGCCTTGTCTGCACCGGTTTTAAATCTCTTCTTAAAACACACTTGTTCACGTTGGCATTTGACATGTTAATTATTTCCCCTTTAACTCTTAATGAGATGAGTGAGAAATGCTCATTTATTCTCTCAATATACAGTATATAAGACTCTTATCAGAATGAGAGCTTTCTGATTCCCAGGTGAGCTGCCTCTGTCCCTGGCGGCCTGTACAAACCAGCCCGACATAGTGCACTATTTGACTGAGAACCTACACAAAAAGGCTGATCTACGGCGGCAGGATTCACGAGGAAACACAGTGCTCCATGCTCTGGTGCACATCGCAGACAACACTAAGGACAACACTCGCTTCCTCACAAAGATGTATGACCTGCTGCTGATAAAGAGCGCCAAACTGTACCCAGAGTGCAGCCTAGAAACAGTGCTCAACAATGACGGCATGTCACCACTCATGATGGCTGCCAAGCTGGGAAAGATCGGGGTAAAGTCAAACACATCTTTAAAAGGGACATATTTTATAAAATAGACTTTTATGAGCTCTTAAAGGCAAATTAACGTTTTTTTTTACAATCTGAGCCTTCTTTCGGCAATAAAACAAGTAGTTTTACTCACCCATAGCATTTTTCTGTCAATTGGAGCAGTATCGCAGAACTTATGTTGGGCCGTTCTGTTCTACTAATGATCCCGTATCCGTTAACATGGTGCTGTATCATATGCTCAGGGCATTACTTTGCGGTCTCCAAATAACACAAACTTTAGCACTTTTCAAATCATAGAAGCCCGATGTCTTAATGTAAGATTTCGTTTGAAGCAAAAGTGGCCTGTAATCCGAGATTTAGCCATAGTTTCGAGTAGATGAGGACGCCAGTGCGCATGCGCGGATTGTGCTATCAGCTCCCGGGACCCAAACATGAAACCCAAAGCTGAAAACTATGGATAAATCTCGGATTACAGGCCACTTTTGCTTCAAACGAAATCTTACATTAAGACATCGGACTTCTATGATTTGAAAAGTGCTAAAGTTTGTGTTATTTGGAGACCGCAAAGTAATGCCCCGAGTACTCATGCTAACGGATACGCTACAACCTAACTTTCTTCAAACAGCTCAAACAGCTCCAAATGACACGAACGTGATAACGACTTGTTTTATTACCGAAAGAAGGCTCAGATTGTAAAATAACGTTACTTTTCCTTTAACCGTGTTATAATGGTGTACCTTCATTTCATTTGATGCCCGTGTGCGAGGCTTGAGTGCTTATAAAAATTAATTTCATATTAATTTTCACCTTCACCTTAGCTCCACCCACTGCTCTCTACTTGCTTACAATTATTTAAAAAATGCCCTCTGGGTCATGCATATAGGCTTCAAAAATGAATCATAGCCATTTTTCTACATTATACTAAAAATCCACTGCTTGCTATCAGTGCAAATAATCATATTAAACAACCTGTCCTCTACTTTTTTAACAGTTACTTCTGCCTTTTCCAACTTTAAATATATAGATTAGTACTTTTTAAAACTAACAGTTTGTATTTGCATAGGTTTTTCAACACATTATCCGACGTGAGATCAAAGATGAAGAAGTCAGACATTTGTCCCGAAAGTTTAAGGACTGGGCTTATGGTCCTGTGTACTCGTCCCTCTATGATCTTTCGTCACTGGACACATGTGGAGAGGAGCCATCTGTGCTGGAAATCCTGGTCTACAACAGCCGTAATGAGGTGACTATCACAAAAGTAATCCATCAAAAAGACAACACTTGCTGGTTTTCTTCTTTCTTGTCTTGTCTTCTTTTTTTTCTTTGTCTTGTCTAGCATAACTAAATATATAGGCCCTACAGTGAGCTAATTCCTGTAAGATTAATTCAAATGCTGTGATCATATCATTGTCAGAATCGTCATGATATGTTGGCTGTGGAGCCCATTAATGAGCTACTCAGAGCAAAGTGGCAGAAGTTTGGAGCTGTGACATTTTACATCAGTGTCGTCTCCTACCTCATCACTATGATCATCTTTACTCTAGTGACATATTACCATCCAACACAAGGCATGGTGAGTGGCATAGTAGTGTAATAGGACATATATTACTTGATAAAATAGTAAAAAAGACTTGGGGTGGACTAATGGAAACATGGCTGTCGTTTTTAAACCAATGTTACGTAATATGCATGTATATTGATCACATTACAACAGGAATACCCCACAGTTTGACTTGTTTGTTTTGCATAAATATTATCTACTCTATTTTATTTCCATGTGCTAACTGCTCTGTGAGCTTTGGGTACAAACAATGTTTTTTGAATTTTCTAGATTTTCTGTCTTTCTTTTTTTTCCCTTTTAATTCTAAATTTAAAAAAAGAATGGCTTAATATTTATTTCAGCTGTCACCGCTCATAATGTAATTCCTAACCAGTGTATGCAAGTAATTCCAGTTTAAATTGTTATTAAATTTAGTTTACCTTTTCTGCTGCTCAGCCTCCTTATCCGTACCAAACCTCCTCAGACTACCTGCGTCTGGCTGGGGAGATTGTGACTCTTGCATCAGGGATCTTCTTCTTTCTCACTAATGTATGTGTCTACCATTCTAATAGGATTTGATAATCGTTTGTTGACTCCTATTGTACACTCTTTAATCAACTCCAAACTGTTGTTGCAGATAAAAGGCCTGTTCCTGAAGAAGTGCCCTGGAGTAAAGTCTTTATTTATTGATGGCTCCTTTCAACTGCTGTAGTACGCCTCCATCTTGTCTCTTTCACCTTTGATGTTGCTCTTTAGTGACTTTTGCCCAAGGCCGATTTAGCATTCACTCAACTGAGGCATCTAATTAGCTCTATGAAAGTCTTCATTTACGTGTTTTATAGTTTACATCACTAATTAAACTCATGTTACAAACAAAGGCGTTGAATGTCAAGCTGTTCCTTATGTTGGTTTAGATCATTAGTTAAATTGCTGTCTTGTCACGTCTTTTAATAACATTATCTATGATTTTATTTGTAGCTTCATCTACTCAGTCCTCATTGTTGTCTCCACTGCTCTGTATCTGTCTGGAACCAAGGCGTACATTTCAGTCATGGTATTTGCTCTTGTCTTGGGTTGGATGAACACACTGTATTTCACTAGAGGACTGAAGCTTACAGGCACATACAGCATCATGATACAGAAGGTTAGACACTTAAACTAATGAAAAATCACAGATCACTTTTTCATGTGCCGTATATGACTGTTTTGTTTGCTTTGCAGATTCTTTTCAAAGATTTATTTAGGTTTCTGTTGGTGTATGTGCTCTTCATGATCGGATATGCATCAGGTACATTTATACATGTATCATATTGCCTTACTGTAGAGCAGTATTTTGCAACTAGAAGTACAAGGTCTCTGGGTTTATACTTGCAAGGGAGAACTTGGGCTGATTTCAGGTCTAAAAGAAAAGTGGAATTGAATAGTATTTCATTGTAAAAGGTTATAGTACATAATACATCCTTACTTGCTATTGTTTCTGTTTGGGTCCAACTATAATTCAGACAACAAAGTATAATTCTTATTGACACTACAGTAGTGAACTGAATTGTAAGACTAAAGAAATACCATTACGATACTTAAAGTGTGAACTCATACTTAAGATAGGGCACTCAAGATAAAAAGGTTGGAAAACACTGCTGTAGGGAACTCTGAAAAGTTTTAAATATTTTTTTTTTATCACCAAAACAAATACATAGAAAGATTTAGGTATTTATGGTATAAAAAGTGACTTTCACTAACTTGTTGTGCAGCTCTGGTATCCTTGCTGACTGTATGTCCTCCCCCGGGCTCGGACTGTGGAGATGAAGGCTGTCCCACGTACCCAAAGTGCAGGGACCAGGACACATTCAGTGTATTCTTATTGGACCTCTTCACACTCACCATTGGGATGGGTGAGCTGGACATGATCCACAGCGCACAGTACCCAGCCGTGTTCCTCATTCTTTTGGTCACTTACATCATCCTGACATTTGTGCTGCTGCTCAACATGTTGATCGCTCTGATGGGGGAAACAGTGGGACAGGTGTCTAAAGAGAGCAAGAAAATCTGGAAACTACAGGTAAGGCAGGGTGGTGATCATAGAAAGCAATTTGTGATCTGATTCCTGTGGTTATATGCTATTTTGCTATTATGCTATTATATTGTCATTCTGTAATTCACTCTTTACAAATTCTATATTTCCTAATGACTACAGTGGGCAACCACCATATTAGATATCGAGCGTTCGTTCCCAGGGTGTCTTCGCAAGTCATTTCGAGTCGGTGAGATGGTGACAGTGGGTAAAAAGTGGGATGACACACCAGACCGCCGCTGGTGCTTTAGGTATTTGAATGATAATTATACCCAGTCTTTCATAAAATTAATGTAAAAGGTTTGTTTGTCTAATGTTTGTCATATTGATCAGAGTGGATGAAGTAAACTGGACTCACTGGAACCAGAACCTGGCCATCATTAATGAAGACCCTGGAAAAAATGACACCCACCAAGTTGAAGGGCTCCATCAGAGAGGCCTGAGGCGAGGTGAGTGTGATGCTGCTGATTATATGTAATATTGTATGCTTCTAATATGCTCCCCCATAACTCATAGAATTCAGTTCAAACTCGCACTTCATAGCTGGTCTCCTCTCAGTCCCCACTGTAAAAATGGCCACATTGGGGTGTCCACTCTGTCCGCAAACTCACATTATCCATCAATCTGCAACAGATGAAACATACATTTTCAAATCTGCGTATTCACTGTAACCATTTTGTAACCACTATTTCTTACTTTTATCTTAAATATGTTGTTAATGTGTGTTGCTGTTTTAATTGCTTTTACTGTAAGGTGTCTTTGAGTGTCTTGAAAAGTATTTATTACTATTACTACTATTAATTAGTAATCATTAATTATTATTTTTTTGATAGTATTCAATCCAGATGGATAAGCTCTCTGTTTCCCCTGCAGACCGCTGGTCCACTGTGGTCCCTCGCGTGGTAGAACTGAGCAGGGGACCTCGCTCTCGGGACCTGGTTGTGGAGATGGAGCCTCTTACGCCCAGACACTGACCGCTGTAGAGATTGTCCATCTTGTGCAGAGACAGCAGAGCACAGCAGCATTAGACAGACTGTTCTGTTGAGGACTGTGGGGCTGTAAGTGCACTCATTTACCCACATTTCCTTATGGACCTTATGAATAAACCAGTTAGAACAGCATTTAGGACAAGGACAGTGAGTATCAAGCACAACACTGGTGGACTATTTCGCTCTAAAGTTATATTGTGAAGTTAAACATTTCATATTTAACTGTTGCCATAGCAATTAACATTTTTCGACAAAGTCTAATATCTTTTGAATGGTGAAAAATAGTCAAAATGTTGCTGATTAAAAAAAGAAGAAACCCAATAATAAGGTCCATATACTTACAGTATACGAAAGCTGCTAATAGCCAAACTATTGTTTGCCAGAGCCAAACCTGGAAGACATAACTGCCTATGCAAGTTTCTACTCTGGAACAAAATTACACCAGCTATTTTGTTCTTTTCACTCAGGGACTTAAAATGAGCTTTGCCAATCAAATGTATTGCTGAACAAGCTGTACATGTTCTGATGGGTGATTGTGGCATATTTACAGTATTGTTCATTACATTAGAGATTTACATAAAGTGCAGATTGACAGATTTTATTGCACTGGAACAAGTATTTATAGTCTTGTTATATCTTAATTATATCTACTATGTATATATTGTTTCAAAATATAAATACAAGTCATTACATTGTTGTTGTCTGTTGTATAAATTAAAATTTATTCAGGAGTTTATATTCCTAGGAATATGATTGTAAGTGTTTGTACAATATTTAAAAGTTACATTATCCCATTATGTATTTAGTTTATAAATGGCATATTTTAGCCTATTATCAGTAGAAACAAGGCTTCCATTTACTGTAAACTAGAACACTACATAGTGCTGTTATAAGAATGCAAAGACATTGTTTGGAGTGAGATGGGCATGATGAGTAGGTTACAATTGTCAAGCATAAATGCAAATATAGACAATAGCCCTCTCTATTATGGTCTATCTTTGAATTTCCCATGTTATTGTCTCTTTGCAGCTGGGGTATTTGCATAATCAACTTAGGCCTTGCCATTATATACTTCACCATATTTGCTGTAGTGTTTTCATTGCACTTGGCTCCTTGCCCTGGGTAGTATTTAGTCTAAATGCATCAACTGTAGTCTATGCATTTGTGAGGAATTCAGGAGCAGCTGCACAAATTTGTCCTTTTTTTTACCCATGGTGTTTAATAAAATCCATTTTGTAGATCTTCATTTTGTTTTTGCATTACTTTAAATATACGTTATTTTGATTAAAAATAGAATAAACAGTGGTGTAATCTATGTGCAGTACCCTTTGTGTCCAGCAGGTGACTCTACACCCTAAACTTGCTCACTGTATTGAGTTTACAGTTTCCACGTTAGTAGAGTTCTGTGTAAGTGTACGTCTGGAAACAGCATGACTCTGTGTTAGAGATGATAACATGGGACTGCCAATGCTAATTCTTTCTAGTGTTAACAATAACAGTCCATGTTGACAATATTAAAGGTCACAGTGACCGCCGTGAAACACCTGGAAACAAGTAATTTACCTCTGAAATAATCCTTCTGTGTAAGAAACCCCAAACATGATCTGCCTTTTTTCATTACACAACGCTCCACATTTAAGACTAAAGAATGTGACATCAAACATACTTCTTGATTAACTCTGATTGGGTATACATCGTTCAGTGTTTTTGGTCATGATTTAAAAACAAGCATTCAGAATTATATCTTGGCATGTGGCTTATAATATTAGGCAGTAATAAAGTAATTGGGTTTATACATTTAAAGACATTATAAAAACAATTAAATGAATTAATTTAATTTATTTTCTCCAAACATTTCTCTGCTTCAGACATTTCAGTAAATGTGTAGTGAAAGATGTCACTTTTGTGAACAATTAAAGTTTTCCCAACCATTGAAACTATTACCAGAACAGAACAGCAACTGAGCCTAAATCTAGACCTGAACTTGAAAAGATTGTCTAGTTCCACCAGAAGCAAATCTGTGTACCATCAGAGCTACCCTTGTACCACAGGTTGGGAACCAGTGTTTAAATAAAAATATTGGCCAAAGCCTCTCTTCTTATTACCCAGGTCCTCTCCTCGTGACCAGCAGTGTTTGAAGGACACGGGGAATCTCTCACCACCTCAGAAGAGCATAATCCTCTTTGCCCCAACTTTTAACTGGGCCACTAATCCTGCAGGTTTATCTGAGCAGCGAGCACCTAGCTAACACCTCGACCTGCCCTCCTCATCACTGCCCTTTAAGTAGGCCAGGCCACAGGTCGTACAAGTGTCACAGTCAGCAACTTTGTATGGTGATTCTCAATATAGCCAATTGGAAGTTAAAGCTACGACCAAGACACTTTACCAACATGCAATTATTTGTGTTTCAACAAAGAAAAAAGAGAGCCAAATTGGATTATGTTTCAAGGACTCAATTTAGTAACTACACATAAGGGAGAGCACCATTCTCAGCCAAAATGTCTTAAGTAAACCAACGAGCAGAGATATTGGCAGAACAAACTGTTCAGCTTCTGTATGCTCAGTTCAGCTAAAAGGTGTTTAGGCTGATGAGACTCAAATGGATACTTGGCTGGACTAAGGCCCAGTCAGAGTTTATTAGAATATTACTGTCTTACTAGCCTACTACCACTACTCATACAAGTAGCCTAATAGTACTGCTACTACTATTACTGTAATCACTACTACCATTACTACTACTACTACTGCTAGTGCAACTATTACTGCTATTACTGCTGCTAGTGCTCTGCAGTCCACAACACGCGCTTTGTGCCTTGTGGTTTTTTCCATGGGGCCACATGAGAAACAGAGAATATTGTGGAGTGCCAGCCCAAAATGCTTGACTCAGTTCTGCATAATATTAATTGTATTTCTTTATTTAAAAAAAAAAAAAAAAAGCATTGTTTTGACAAGCTGGTAAGATTGGGAAGAGTATACAGTATGTCATGACCAAGCAATGAAAAAGTGAGTTTGCCTTACAAAAAATGTCACTTAAAAAAAGGCCTCTAAAATAAAAGCAATGCAGCTTTAGTCCATGCATGAGGTAAAATGATAAAATCTGTTTATTTTGTAATTCCAAATGATCGTTAACTGGCCGGTCAGAGTCAACCAAAGGGCCGTATGTGGCCCAGGAGCTATACAATGCCCAGATCTGGGGTATTGTCAACAGTGAGCTATTTTCATGCACCATTTTTATTTTTGTTATTTTCAGTTATTTTCACGTGTGCAGTGCAGAACAGTGGGACCTGTCACTTATGTGTGGTATTTGTGAGTGAAATGAGTAATTACTGGGAACACAGGGAGATGTGGACTCATAATTTGGTCAGGGGGTGCGCGAGACGTCCTTTGAGTTGATCACAGTAGATACTAGTCTGAAATGTCCAAAGTCATAGTGCCTGCCTGCTGCCTGCCTGGCTTTGTGCAAGCATATCATGATTTACATTGAAATTGCAGGGGCTCAATGTGGCATGCAGGTGAATGAGTTTCACTAATAAGACAAGCGTTTCTGCTCCACAGAGCTCTTTTTCTGTCTGGCCAGGTGCAAATGCATGCAGTGTGCAGTTTCACAATAGCACATCATGCTCTGTTGAGGTTGAGGTCTATTCTTTAAATATTTTAGCAAAGAGGAAGGGAAAGCAAACATAACCTATAGGACAAAGAACCATATATATTTTTTGTTAAATTCTGAGTTGACTGAAACTATTTTGCACATAGCACAACATTATGACCATTAGTTAGTAATAAAATTATACATGACAGTGGTTAGCACTTCTGCCTCACAGGGCTTTCTCCCTAATAACCTCAAAACATGCACAACGGGTTAAATCCACATTTTACCCATTGTGCATGTTTTGAGGTTATTAGGGAGAAAGCTAAGGTGGCCTGACTAAACTCTAACCAAGATCTGGAGTTGTGTCCCCCCACAGCTCTTGACCCCCAAAGGCACTGAAGGATTGATCAAATGTAGAGGACAAAGTTTTCTATAGGGACAATAAACTGTACCTTAAAGGAATAGTTTTTTTTTTTAAAATGTGAATCTGTATGGCATCCCCTTCAGCAGTGCCGTGCATTAACACTGGCTTACCCCTCACAGTGTCCTCTGAGCCGAGTTCTGCCCCGGTTCTGGCGCTGACGAAAGTAGGTCTGGCAAGTTAGCCAAGACAGTTAATAAAGCTTGTTTTTCTTCTCAAAACAATATTTTTCTGACTGTTTTCTGACGCAAATATATCACTTTTTGGACAAATATTGTTAACCTTAATAATGACTGTCTAATATGTAACTCATTAGTGAGCAATAAAATATGAGTAACCATTCTAACATTTCTTGAGATAATCTTAAATAATTCTTTTTTGCTTCAAGCATACAAATTTGAGAATTCAGTTTCTTTGTGGCCAAATACAGATGCTGTGATTATAACAATAAGTTGCATGTGCAAATTGTCATTCTGAGCTTGCTTTTCAAGTAATCACTACTTTAGTCTTGATGAACATTCAGTCTCAGAGGTGAAGAAGGTCACATGAACAACAGGATTGCAGAGGGAGGCAGATGGCATTGATGTGTGGGGGCTAATGTGCTTATACTGTTATTACTGCAGCCCAGTATCTTTAGTTATGATCTGTTAAGAACAAAAGTCTATCGAGGACGACTAGAGGAGTACTTTTAATTACTTATGTCAAACAATAGTACATAGAAGTAGAGTCAAAATAAAAATATGTACATTGAAATAAAAGGTATTTCAGTCCTGAGACTGACAAAAGGAGAGTTAAATCTGGTGTTGTGAGAATAGCAGAGGGCAGAGGCAGTATGAAGATGATGGAGGAGCAGAGATTAGGGGAGATTTCTGAACTGCACAGGGGTAAACTAAGAAATCACCTGAATGCTAGACTGTAGGCACATTCTAAAGTTGTGAACCCTAAAAGACAACAGGATTTTACAGCTTTTTCTTAAGAATCAAACTTCTAATTTTTAAAACCATTTCCAAAATTTCCACCAAAGAGAAAAAACATATTTTAAATGTTTCCAACCTGAGAAGACAAAAGCATTTGAAACGTAAATACAATACTGCAGGGAGAACAATAGGAGAGATGCTTTATAGATTTCCCATTTCCATATATATTATTTTCTCAAGGTTGCAGCAGCCTCAGACTTGGGCAGCATTGGTGCATTTGAGATCATTCAGGAAAGAAAAAGTCAAAACAAAACAAATGAAAACCTGGAACATTTGGAGAGCCGCTCCAATACGAAGAAATAGCAAAATCCCCTTTTGTGTCATGATGTGATATTACAACCATTAAATAACAAACTGCCTGCCATGGGCAATAAAAGTATAATTTTGGTTGAGTGGGTAGCGCTCATGCTTCACAGCAAGAAGGTTCTGGGTTCGATCCCTGGGTTGCCCAGGCCTTTCTGTGTGTGTTCTGTGTGGAGTTTGCATGCATGGTCTGGGTTCGATCCCCGGGTCGCCTGGGCCTTTCTGTGTGGAGTTTGCATGTTCTCCCCGTGTCTGGGTTGGTTTCCTCAGGGCACTCCGGTTTCCCCCACCAACCCAAAACATGCACATAGGTAAATCCTCCAGCTTAGGTCCTGACCAAGCCGAAGCAAGAAGATCATGGAGATGGTCCCTGGGCGCAGTAATGTGCTGCCCACTGCTCCTAATAACAAGATGGGTTAAATGCAGAGAAGAATTTCTCCAGTGTGAGATCAATAAAGTCACTTCTACTTCTTCTTAAAATTTAGGACCCCTTAATTAAATATTACAATGACAGTGACATGACAGGTATGATAGAAGAGACTGGGTAATATTATTGGCCCTCTGTTCTACTAAATGAATAAAATATATCCACTGTATGTTCCTTTAAGGTAAGATGTGAATGTAAACCATACTGTACAATATCATACCACCAAATTCACATAAATGCAACTGTTGTGCAATTGTGGGTAAAAGTATTCAAACCTCAGTAGAGCCTTTAGAATAATTGATTTTAGTATTTTCTTGCCAGTTCAGTGGACATGATTGAGATTGTCCATAAAGCACCATTAGGCTTCCACTTAAGTGCCCCAGGCCCGGATACTCTGCTCTCCTAAAGGTGCCTAACATGCAGCCAGACCTTTGTGCTGTTTAAGGAGCTTTAGACAGGGATTTTAGCTAATTGTACATTAGCTTTGCCCTCAGGTCATCCTTCTGTGTCCAGTTGTCCTTGAAAATCTCATAACACTCAATAGTCTGCTCAAATAACTATAGATCTGTTTGCCCTTTATTCATTAGCTATTTCAGTAGTGTCATTTATCATTTCCAGACCAGTGCAGTGCAAAAAATATGTACAAGGTGCATGTTAAAGGTAATATTTAACAAGGGTTTTCCCAATGTGAGACATAGAATGTTACAGAATATTATATGACAAACATAAAACTGAAACTAGCTTTAGGAATATTTATCACAATTTTTGATGCTATGAGACTTCTCTGATGTGAAATCCTTCCCTTTATCGCTCTCTTTTTTCCACGCAAATTTAGTTATATTGGATTGAGGCCTCATTTGGACATTAAGCATCACATATAATCCAAGAGAAAACAAATAACCTTGATGAAACAGAGGCAGCCTTTATAAAGGCCCTAAGCAGCAGACCCTGCAAGGCTGCCCCCTCCCCAAACACCACCCCCTGTCCTCTCCTCCAGCGCTGCTCTGTGTCCTAACCTCCTGTTTGTTTAAGTACCGCTGAACCCTGCTGGCCCCAGACAGGAGGAGGCTAGGCTCACATAATGACATGCCATATGCCATTCTGCCTCCACAGCTGAGTGAGCCACACACGGATCAGTTCAGGCACAAATCTATTTGAAACGTAATTCTATTATCCTAATATGGGCTAAGCGTCCATTGTCCAAATCAGGTAAGGCAGAGTACATGGGGTTCCTGATGCATCAAATCAAATGCAGATAATATAAAAATGTTAAGAATCAGGACATATACTGTAATTTGTGCATTAAAACAAATGACATATTCATTTAAAATAAGAATGACTGAGCTGAGAGTGTCTAGCACATCATTCAGTATAACCAAGGCAGGAGCCCCAGGACCATATAAAGCGTGTCTTCTTCCTTCAACATCATGTGACAGGGTTTAATGCTCAAGCACTGAAGCCAAGCTCAGGGGATTTAGAGATGGGCCTTATCTGTAAATCTGTCAAAATATTTCTACAAGACAGAAAAATGCTGGGTATTAGGACTCTGAAACAACACACAGATTTTGCTGGAATGTTAAGGAGGCTTACTGTGTAAATTTCAGCCAAAGGGCTTGATACTTGACACGGAGTCTTTGTCAACCTTGACATGAGCCGGCACCATCAGCTCAGAGTTTAAGGCTCATAAAAGTTGGCTATTGTTTTAAAAATCTGATATTTTGGGGCATACAAATATTTCTATTTTACTACTAGGCAGTAGATCTCTTGTTTTACAAAGCTCTTGCTTTTGGAGAGCCAACGTGTAAACAGCAGAATAATAATTATTGAGTGACAGTAAAATTAATAAAAAATAGTTACAAATAATGACAGACTTCAAAGCCAGACTGTGGCTTCTGAATAAATTCTTAAAGAAATTTATTTTACACCTCAAACAAAAAAGATTAGGATTGTGGTACATTGGGAATGTATTGACAACTGTAATTTACATTTTTTGGTGTA
The DNA here is from genome assembly GCA_036785185.1 of Paratrypauchen microcephalus. Lineage (NCBI taxonomy): Eukaryota > Metazoa > Chordata > Actinopteri > Gobiiformes > Gobiidae > Paratrypauchen > Paratrypauchen microcephalus. Next base: position 4,579,232 of record JAVJIX010000081.1, on the reverse strand, counting down.
AGCTCAGACAAAAATGTTAATACAGTCATAATAATTGCACTTTATAAATCTTGATGCCAGTTTTCCCCAGAACAAAGCTTCACTTTTCCCTTCTGTTAATAAATTCAAATTTCCATTGAAATTTCACTGACAAAAGAAATGCTAATTTAAGACCAGAAGACTGCTGCACTGATCCATTTTCACTTGAGTCCCACAAGGCAACTATCTATTGCAGTAATTTAAGTGCAGTACATTCAAGGGAATCTCACAGTCATAATAAATATTTCACCGCTGTGATTCAAGTCTATAGACTGAAACTCATTCCCCCTGACCCCAGAGGACACTACATGATTGTTTGTTTGTTTGTTTGTGTAGAGTACCCCTGCAATAAATTCCCACTCCCATTTCACTCATGCACCTCTAGTCATCTGAGTGCTTGGTAATTATCCTCATTGTTCCATAAATTTTAAGTTTTTGGGACACATCAGTTGTTCACTCTTTACCAAAAATGTTAATGATACAAAGTTTAAAAAGTGGAGGATTTTGAGAAACAAAAGCTAAAATGCACACATGCATGCACTCGGCCTCATACACACAGTATCACACACACTGGTTAGGTGATAACCCTCAATCACATTCTTCATTGTAACATTTCTTTTCTTGAAGTTTTTGCTGGAATTTCCTTTTAAATTGTTTATCAAGATTTCTAGAAGATTCCAGTGTCAGCAAAAGAGATCTGTGACCGGTTCTTACAGAACCAAAACAGCAACTATGTCTCACACAAGGACATAAGAAACTGCACATCAGCTTGAGGAGAAAGTTATTAAATCAAACAAACTAAATGATAAAAAAACATCCAAACACTCCCTCATAGCAGCCAATGCATAACATAACATACCTACAAATATATAAAACAACAAAAATAGGTTCAAGTTTTTCAAGTTTCTTAAATATTTCATTTGCAAACTACCCAATTCCAAACAACAAAGTTAACAAGATTCAAGCAGTGCAAGTTTGTATCAATTATATTAACTAATAATGATGTACCATCTTTCCTTGGATCCTTGTAGATCCTAAAATTGATTTAACTCTTCACTCATGTATCACTATGGTCTCATTAATAAAAGCATATGCACTGTTAGAGAGTTTTGGATTTCAAAAGCAGCCCTAAACATTGGCCATTAAGACCTTTTCAGTGACGACCTACCCAGTAGCTTTATCCTTAGCATTTGGAAAGGGGTAAGAGTGCTGTTTGCACTTTATGTTAAGCTCTATCAAGAGGTTCAGGCAATTACAATACAAGAAAAAAAACAAAAACAAAAAAAAAAACAGTCCATATTTCCAATTGGCCTCTTACACAACGGAACATCCCTTTTCACTCCCCTGTAAATTTAGTGTCTTACAGTTTGTCTTAATTCCACCAAACCTAGTACCATACTGCACAACAACTCTGTTTACTGTTTATTCTTATTCACTGTGAATGCAGTGCCACAAACTCTAGCCAAAGAACCACAACAATGTGTTGATTTTTCTTCTGAATTCTGTCCCTGTCCGTCCTCCCTATCTGTAAACAGGGAGGCGGATGTGTGCGTGCTGGTGGTCCAACAGCCGTGGCACAGACACAGTCTCGTAGCCTTTCCCGAGCATCTGCTCCTTGATGCAGGGTGGGTGGATGTCATTGATTAGGTACTCCAACGACTGCAGGCTGCTGCTCAGAACTGATGTGTTACACAGGCTTTTGCTGGGCAGACTGCAACATAGAGCACCCCCACTGTCCATGGCGGGGTGGTGCTGATGGTGATGGTAGTGGTGGTGATGGGGGTAGCCCAGCTCTCTGTGGCCTGTGGCGGGACCACCTGTAGAGGTGCCCAAAAACTCCTGGGGGTTGTAGCAGTCACTGTCTGGAGTAACCAACACACTGTTCCACGGTGGAGCAAAATATTGCCCCACTGAGAAGTTTCCATGCATCCCAACACAGTTCAAAGGGGATGAACTCACTTTTTCCAGCCCACCTCCTCCACTCGCTGTCAGATGATAAGGTCTGGAGGAGGACGAGGACCCCTGGGTGCCCATGATCCCTCCAGGAACACTTGATTCAGGGGACTTACTCACGGCGCCCCCACCCCCACTGCCCCCACTATACATGCGGAGAACAGCCTGCTGCTGCTGCTTTTGCCAAAGGATGTAGTCCATGCTGTCAGGGTAAACCCCATGTTTTATTGCCTCCGAGTTCTGAGTTGGTACATGCCCAGTGTATACCATGTTACCCTGTGTCCCCATAGCTACCCCATAGCCTCCTCCTGAGGAGCCAGAGGAGCCCATCACCGTGGAGCCTTGTTTAGAGGGGCTGGCGTTTGTTGACGAGGTGGTAGCTCCCTGACATGCCTGCTGCATGGCCTGTGCCTGGCATTGCTGGTTGATCTGATAGATGATGCTCTGAATTGAAGGGAGGTTTGACTGTGGGGGCAGAGTGAGGCCTCGCCCTCCTGTAACAGGAATCACAGATCCTGCAACAGTGACATTTGGGGGAACTGACAGTCCAGGTCCTTCTTGAGGCTTAGTGGGTCCGAGAGGATAGACCATTTGGCCATGGCCTGTGGCTAAAGTGCTATTATTTGGTGGTGGGTATGGGGCAACCGCTATGTGGGCTGGCGAGAGCTTAGTCCGTCTTCCTTCAGAATTCTTAAGAACTCCTTTTGACGGGACAAACATGGGGGCAGATGAGGAAGAGGGGGAGGGTTTGACGATGGCCAGCAGGCCCTGGTATCCGCCTGTATGGAGATGTGGGTAGGGGGTATAGCGCTGGCCTGTGGTGTCATAGCCATTCACAGTCCTGTTAAGGTGCTTGTGCTGGGGTACCCTGATGTTTGTGGGGAAGATTTTGATAGAAAGAGGGTTGTTCGCTGTCTTCTGAGCGTATGCATCAAGTTCTGCAGCTGAGGGGTAGCGAGGGGTGTGTGTAGGCACCAGCTCACCTGAAAGACAAAAACAAAAAAAATTAAACCAGTGAAAGGAGAAATACATTACTACAACAATGATATTTTAAAAATTAAAAAGGAACACATTTTATTTTAAGGTTCGCAAGAAAACTACCCATTTCGCAATTATTTAAGCCACAATAAGGTTATGAAAACATATTTAGAGATGGTAAATCTTAACTCAACTGTCACCTCCCTTCATTACATTCTGGTTTTCATCGGATTTTGAACCTCTCCAGTGACGTACTCCCAAGACAAATGTATTGGCTTAAAACTCATTCTGTCAAAGTCTGATACCTTAGGCACTGTAAAATCAGCACATGTAAAATTAATTTAGGATATCTTCAGTGCTGAATGAGGTTAGTCCTGTCTATCAGCAAGAGAGGGGGAGGGACTAAAAGAGAGTTCAGTCATGACCAAAAATATTGTATGAGATAAAATATTGCATAAAAAATAAAAACTATTCACTCAAAATAATCCAGCATATGACAGAACCACAAGATTCTAGCATTAATGAAGCTAGAATTGAAGATGGAAACATAGTGGTTAAAATAATAAATAAAAAGGCACTCATTATCTGGGCAGAGGTGAGGGGGCATGGTGAGATTGGATTTAAATGATATTATTCAGTCAATTTCATGGCTCCTTAGCTCAGAGTAACAAGACTGGGAGATGGAAAAAGAGCTCAATTACAAGAAATATCTGCTGCCATAAATGACTCTCCAAACGGGAATCTTACACAACAACATAAACTTTAAAAGCTGACAGCCACCGCTGTGCTGTCTGCAGAGATCATAGTGTGTCCAGAATCCCCTTCCATTTATGTTGAAAGTATAAAATAAACATGGTCAACATATTTTAAGCAATCAGAAACAACCTTTACTCCTTCTGTGTTTGGGACATAACAACAGCCCAGAAATAAATTACAAGTAATGTTTTTTATACCTACTGGAGATATCTTAGGACTGTAGACTATGTGCGATGTATGCTGGAACACTTTATCCAGACAATACTCTGGTCAGAGATTGAAGAATGACACAAATTTGAGGAGCTTTAACATAACTTTCTGTTTGTCTATCCTTTCATCTGTCCTATCCTTTCATCTGGTTATCTATAAGAACTTTTGAATCATATTTGCGACTGAAATGACACACATATAATCATTCTATGAATAACAGTTAACAATTTACATTAAAAATCATGTAATTTAATCAAGTAATTAGCATTAGAACATGCCATATCAATTAAAAGAAACAATTAAACAACTAATTTACAAACCCACTTCTATCATAGATGCAGATAGGCAGATAATGATCTGAAGCTACAGCAGTTAGGCTCAAAGTAACAGCGTTACCATGGTACTCCCAAGGACCCCTAAGCTGCCGAGGAATGGCTGAACTAAATAAACTGTTACTGAACTAGCGGTTATACAGGGGAATTTACATCAGTACCATTGCAAATAATATAAAGTAAAAGAGTGCATTTTAAAACAAAACAGGAAAACAGGTGTAGGCCTAATAACGTCAAAAGGTGTGGGCCCTGTCTGCGCCAAATCTGGCTCTGTGCCATCCTTCAGGGCTCTGACATTTTCTTTGATGTTTCAACTCACAGAGGAAATGACAGAGGACTTAGAAAAAAAAAAAAACATGATTATTTCAAAGCATATTGCTAGTCCACATGCAAATGTAATGGCATTTTTTTTTATTTTTTTTTTTGTATGAGGGTAAAACATCTTTGATCATCACATAGTCTAAATGAAGGAAGATGCTTGGCTTTCAGGCATATCAAGGGCCTTGGCCCTGCCGCCTCTCCAAGCTCCCAGCTGCAATGTGCCCATCAGTCGCCCTAATTACTGCCACACGAAGAGAAACAAATATCAAAACATAATTCATTGAGAGTGGCTAATTCAATTCCTTTTCTCTGACTGAATCCATATTTCCATGCCCGAGCTTGCTTTTTTCTGCAAGAGAAGAAAGCTTGCATCTTTTTGCAGTTTGGCCCTTGTTTGTCAATAGGCAGAGCCTTTGGCACACCAACCTGGCATCAAAGAGTTTCACACTTCACAGGCCACAGGGATTAGAGGTCTTTCAGGCTACAAACCCCATCTCAGCTACACAAAGGTTTCCGGTTATTAGAACTCACAAGCATAAAAGAAGAAGATCCAGGAGGAGGAGGCAAATGAACTGGGAAATCTGGGAGTCTCTGATTCCAGCTTCTCTCTTTTAAAGCTTCTTCTTTAAAAAGTTCCACAGCTTCAGAATTAGAGTAAAGTTGATTACATTAGGTATGGCCACTGTGCATGATATCAGTCTGCCTCCGTGTGCTCCAGAGCAGTTAAAGAGGAACTGGAGCTGAGAGAGTTATTGGTAAGACCAGCAGCAGAGTTTAGTGAAGCAGAGTACAGATGGCGTAGCCTTCACCTGATCAGGAGTCAGCCTGGACATGTAAACTTTAATGTGCACAAAGAGATTCAAAATCTCTATACACACATACTTGCACAAGCTGAGTCTGCAGCTGGATGTGTCATTTGCCATCAGTGAAGCATGTTGTTATCCTCTGCTCAGCTCTTCTGCTGAAATATAGGCCAGGGACAACAACAGGTGCCTGTGCGGGCGACAGCCTGCTATGCCTCCTGGGCTAAATGCTTCACACTCGCTTCATTTCGACATGCGACAGCCTTGTAAGGATTAATTATTTCCCCCGGGGAAGAAAGAAAATGCTTTTCTCCTTCTAAGAGGAGGTGTTATGTGAGCACCCATACAACCAAAGTAAGTGCACAGAGGAGTTGGAGCGCATCATTTAAAGGAAAAGAGCAACTTAAAATAAAATTTCACTCATCTAATGCAACTCCAGAGCAGTGGAGATAAGAGCTGAGGCAAACACATACACAGGCTAGGAGACCATGAGCCAGGCATACGAGATGGCAGGGAGGCAATTAATGGGCTGACCTTCGTCCTTAATCACCCAGAGCCTGGCACACAATGCCCATGTGTCAGAGCAGCACATCTCTAAATGCCACCCCTCATTAGCGGGAGGCGCTACAGCCAGCAGCCTATCTGTGCCTATCTGTGCGCTGTTCAATCCAATGCTCTAGTCTGATAGTGAGGCTAACATGAGCTGCGCCAGGCCATGATATGATCTAGAAATCCCATTTCACTTGGAGGATGGGCAAGTTTCTCACAATTTTTGATTGGCATGAAACTCCCCAAGCGCAACGTCCTTGGTGCACCCGCCGCTGTCACTGTGATTGCTGTGTGCTAGAGTGGTGACGCCCCTGTGTATATTTCTGTGTGAAGGGGGTGCCCAATTCTGAACACTCAATTTACACTCCTTTAATTAGCCAGCAGTACAGTTTGAATTCTGATGAACTAATTTTCTTGGTGTGAGGTGGAGGAAATGGTTGGAGGGAGGTGTGGGGGAAGCAAAGATGAGGTCCACTGGGAACAAAACAGCAATAAAAGAGAGAACTGGTTAGATTAGACTCTAAAAAATCCATTAAATTCTGCGCACTACTTTCAAGTGAGAGGTCAAATTGTGTTGATCACAAGAAGCAGAGGGAGTGGGAGCTGAGGTGGAAAACGGGGTGGAGGCGAGATAGGCAGTCAGAGAGCACTGCACCAAATCCACAAGACCATGAGAATACTTTGCATTTTAATTAGAGTTTTAAATGATTAACCAAAGCAAAACACACAGAATACCCTGAAATGCCCTTGCTCTAATTTATTACTCTTTCAAGTGTTCTGAAATTATGAGCAGGTTGGAGTTTCTTCTTATTAGCAGAGAAATGCTCTACATCAAAAACATGAAAACGGCTTTGATCCCTTTTGACTGTCCACTAGCAAGTTGAAAAGTATTAAGATGAGGGAAAAGACCACAGAGTTTTCACAGAACAATTACTGTATGATGCACATTGGCTAAACAAACAAGCAATGTCTATGGTGATGGCAGGGTAAACAACAGAAGCAGAGCTTACCAGAAACATGAAAGAAAACATGAGGTCAGCTGCAGTCCAACACGAGCCATTCCCCTGAGAAATGCAGGCTGTTCACCCTGTGTGAGGTATCAGTGCAGTGCAGAGGACACTGAGCACTCTCTGTCCCTGCATAGACCTTTACAGAACAAGAGGCCTGTTCCAGAAGATGGTTCAAATTTTATGACCTGAGGCACATGTATTTGAAAAAATGTATTAAAGTCTAGAACACTTCACCTTTGCCTCTTTTTAAGCGGAGTTTTGAATTTTTTAAAACCTATGATTCATTGACTTCAGAAAGCTCTGGGAAGAATCCCTAATTCTGCGTTAGACCTGGGTGTGCTTTATCTTGACAAGATTTGAAAGTGTTTTCCAAAGCAGAATCCTTGACCACAGGCTATTGTTAAGCTCTGTGCAGATAGGATCAGAGCATATGACATCCTCTGCTTTCAGTCCAATAAAAAGGATGGGCAGCGATGGCTAAGCCAGAGGCAGCCCCCTACTTGAACAATACCTGCCCTGTGCTAATGGAGGTGTCATCTGGCACAGGCCTGATTAGTCAGCGATTACAGCCAGGCCTCAATTGCCGTGACAACTGCTGCAAACACAATGGGCCCTGATAGAGCCAGCTGTTTGGTCCTCTGCAATTAACCCTGTATCCCACTCGTCTCCGGCAGCGCACTGCCTCTAATTGACTCTGGGCCACACAAAGCAGAGCTGCGGGCAGAACCCCCTATATGCAGCCCCGCCCCTCTGTGAGGTACAGATGATAATAATAGAGGTGTCCCGCTGACTAGGCTGCTAGTCAATCAAAGCCCGCATGCCCCTCTAGAGCTTCCTGAGGAGGCATGAGCCACTGATCAACAGGGTAGAGCGGCTTGGCAGGGGGCGACATGCTGAATATTCCCTAAGCCAGAGTACTAATCAATTCAAGAGCATGTGAGGGGAAAGGGAACCCTGCTGCCAGCTTGATATCAGAAAAGCCATTTATGGGAGCACTTGTCTCCCCCTGTTCTTCTCAAGGTTGATTATCAATCCAAAAAGAGAGTAAAGAAAAACAAAGCAACTATTTGTAAAGGCTATATAACGGCATGTTGATTTTTCAGAGAAGAAAATATTTTAAAAATTGTAAAACAAGCTTATATCTACCATTTATGCAATTTATAAAGTGAAATGAAAGTAGTATTTAGCAAAATCACGGACCAACTAACCGTAGTCGCATTTAGGGCTTTTAACCTGCAGATAAGTTTACAAATTTAAAGAGGATAACAAGATTGTTAAGCAATTTGCACAGTGATCCATCATAACAAGCATGGCACTCCATCAAAAACAGAACTTATCGCTAAAGGAGATTTTTAAAAACTTGGACAAGACTCCCATGCCTAATCTCCTGTTTCATTAAATCTTATCTCATTTAAGATTTCATCCATTTCCTGCAAGCAGATGGAGGGAACACCAAAATAAGTAAACTGGAAGAAAACAGCTTCACTGATGAATGGCTCCATGGTTAAACTAAAGTGTGTATGCAATTTTGTAAAAAGTATTAGTTTTTCTCTTAAAAGTAAAATATTGCTTCATAGATATTGTCATGTTTAGATCTGCTCATTAGAATTTATCTCAAATGCCAGATGTTACAGGATCAATTGTGAAAATTAATTAGCCGGTTTGATGTGGCAATGCTGCAAATTACTGAGGACTGATTGATCCTGAAGGACTCCTCTATGCACAAGGCATGCTGACATGGCAGAGGCACACTCAAACCAGAGCGAGAAGCCAATGAACCTAAATACAAATGAACAAACATCTCCTTCCCGTCTCAAATCTTTATGTCTTTTGACAATGTCAAAAGACATAAAGATTTGTCTCTCCATTCTCTATCTCCTCTATTTCTGTTTTGTCTCACATTTGGAATAAGTGAGTTTCATCTGAGGTGCTGGCTGGGCGAATTCACCTCAGGGCAAACACTTTATTATCTGTAGTCAAAGCGTCACCACAAATACCATTCGACACACACAAGTGTCACTTTCCATTTGTCTGCATGCGGGCTGCATTAGCAAAGCCCGGCCTGCCCAGAGCCTCGTCTCAAAGACAACGGGCAAAGGAAAAGTAACAGCGTGGGAAAGCGTTTGTCCTGCATTCCTGCCCTAAAAACACACAATCAATGAGACCATTAGCTGGAATCAACTAATTATCAACAATCATTTACATATTAATAAGAAACCAGGCTTAAATCTTTGGTTCAGTGACTGCGTGCACATGGTAGGATTGGATCAGGATTGGGTTGGTTTTTTCACACTTGCTCGGCGGGTGGTGCACATGCATGTCGCGCAATCAGATTCAGGTCAGCGACCTGGCACGCTCCGCAACGCTATGTGGCGCTGTAGTCCAACTACTTCCGGGTGATGGCTACTCCATAAAAACAAAACACAACACAACACAGATATCTGGCAGTATACTGCAATGGCTTTTCGAGGAGTTTGACAGAGCGGCAGTGGTGTACTTGTTGTGCATTCTGCCGTTAGGTTGTTCGTATGAACGACAAAACAGCGTTTTTGGTTTATTTAATACGACACGAACTGTGTTGTCGGCGTTTGATATTACAAGCAAGCGAGGACAACGAAAATTACGAGGACTGGGAGCTATACCGCACACGTTTTAATCATGTTCTGCCTTGTTGTTTTTTGTTGCGTGCATCTTTTGTGCCACAAATAAAGGCATTAAATTTGTAGCTATGGGTTTATCGTTCATTTATGTAAGGTCTGGGGAAAATTACACAACCACACTTTCATTTTGTATGTCTTTGTAATGCTTAGCTTATATTCTGTTGTCTCTTCCACTCTCTGTTTTGTCCTGTCTGAGTGAAACATTTCCACACTGATTTTAATATTTACATTTTTTTAATATTAAAGTTATACAACAGTTAAAAAAAAAAACACTCTCTTCTGATACCAAGTTACCGCATACTCTTATTCCTTTATCGGGCTTTGAGCAAACAACGCGTTTCGATTCTACGTTATGTCCATAGTCCCGAAATGGTGGAAGATGGGACTTGTTGGTGCCGTGAAGAACGCTGTTGTAATGCGGGCAAGTTGTACGGTCTTGACCGCTCTCCCGTTGTTCTTTTTTGCCGTGGCACACGCCGCCCTGGCGTTTTTCCACTTGATTTTGATTTGCTCCGGGGTCCGAGCAAACCCTGCCTCGGTCCTCGGTCCTCGGTCAGTTTGGAGTTTCCCATGTGCACGCAGTCATTAAATAATTCCAGAAAAGACGAAATTTACCTCACACTTGCGCACGCACACACACACACTTTATTGTGCTAAGAGCAAACAACGCGTTTCGATTTTACCTGGCGAAACGCGTTGTTCACGCTAAGCCCAATAAAGGAATAAGTAAAGTCAAGCGAGTGTGCGGTAAACTCCTTTTCTGGAATTGCCCTGTGCGTTACGTTCATAGTCCAGATATGGTGGAAGATGGGGCTTGTTGGTGCCATGAAGGACCGCTGTCCTGAGCCATCGTAATGCGCTCTCCCGGTGTTCTTCTTGGCTGTGGCGTGCGCTGCCCTGGGGTTTTTCCATTTGATTCTGATTTGCTCAGGCGTCCGAACAAAACCTGCCTGCTCCATCTTCAACGCTATCTTCTGATAAATACTGGCGTTTCTTGTGCGCCGTCCGTCCATAAAGTTTTAAATGTTTATCTCTCGCACCTGGTGCAGCATGAACCCAGTTTCTTAGTCTGTCCAGTAGTGCGTGCTTGTTGATTTCTTCGCAGCCATGTTTTCTTCTGAAACAATTGGTACTTGGTACTGAGAGGCACCCCCTACCACTCTTACAACTTCCGGGTGAAATTCCTGAAATTCCTGGCGCCCATGCGCAGTATGCTAATCCAATACGAAATCGTTCACATAACGACGCCAAGTGGTTTGCTATCGGCCTAGGCCAGAGGTTCCTGGGGGATGGGGCAAACCAATCCCAATCCAACCAATCCCTGTGCACATGCAGCCGTTACGACCCCAATCACTTTGCAATCGGTTTGGAGTTTCCCATGTGCACGCAGTCAGTACATGCAGTCTAGGCAAGTGTCTAATTTGTCACATTTCACTCAAAACCATGCCAGCCAAGTCAACTTCTTTGTGGGACAACTGCTCACAAAAACAAAACCATAAATGAGGCCAACATCACACTATGCACAATAATCGTAGCAACACGTTTCAACAGAGGAGCTGAGTTCAACTTTGCTACTACTGAACTACTGAAATACATCAAAACAGACACAAGCATTAATAGATCAAACAGTGTTTTCTAATGCAGTCTCACCAATAGGCTTAAGGGCCAATGGTGAATCCTGCCTGGGCCATCTACATGACAACAGCTTTATCAGCAAATAACCCCAGTCAGCAGAAGCAGTGGGGAGGTCATGCGTGGAGACTGGCACATGGGCCGATACTGTCATGTACAATTAGGCTTGTGCTCATGAGCCCGTGAACTCCAAGTCCCACACTGTTCTCTTCACAGTTCCATTACACTGTAGGCTTTCCTTATAAGCTGGTCCTATAACCTGGTCAGAAGGGCCAGCTCTATCCTGGGCTGTCCTCTGGACTCTGTAGAGGAGATGGCTGAGAGGAGGGTGCTGGCCAAATTCACGTCCATCATGAATGACACCTCTCACCCTCTGCACCGGACTGTAGAGGAGCTGAGCAGCTCCTTCAGCAGCCGACTGAGGCACCCCCAGTGCAAGAAGGAGCGCTACCGCAGATCCTTCATCCCCACCGCCATCAGACTGTATAACTCCACTATATAGTCCAAATGTGCAACATCCTTTTTCCATACTCTCCTAGTTACCGTTTTTATTATTATCACTTATTTTATTAGACTGTATAACTACACTGTATAGTCCAAACGTGCAATATCTTTTTTCAATACTCTCCTAGTTACCGTTTTATTGTTTTATTCCATTCTTGCCTGCATGCACTTTTCTTTCTTGTTCAAACTGTCCCTAACTGGAGATACTGTGGCAAGTACATTTCTCCTGTGTGAGATCAATAAAGTCTTATCTTATCTTACACAGTATATACACAACAAAAAAGCAATTTGTCCATTTTCCTTGAAGGTTCCACTGTACTGCATTAAATGTAAAGGATACAAACAAATGATCACAGGAATTCTGCCCACAGTAAGAATGCTTGTTTCCACTGTTGAGAAAACGCAAGAAGGATCAGTTTAATGCCATAAAGGGGAAAATACCAGGCAAAGCAATAACATCTCAATAGATAAGCAGGTGCTGAACCCTCAAACTGAAAGGTTCGATATTCCACCTTTAATGGACCAATTTAAATAATGATTTATAATTTGACCTTGCCCAAAGAGGAGCGATAGTTGAGCCAGTCATTTTGATTATTGAGATGAGATGAGTGATAAGGAATAGTTCAGAACTCAGACAGCAAAAACTGACCTGAAAAATTCACGTGAAGCTTTTTGTACTACAATACGCTACACAGAAATATATTGTTTGTCAAAGGGCCAAATGTTCAGTCAAGAGCTTGTGGCAATTGTGGACATACACAAGGACACAGGCACAACAAAATTACACAGCCTTGAATCCGTAGGGGTAGAGATTAGTGCATTTCTGAGTTGAGAGGAAAAGCAAGGAAATGCACAGGACACAGCGTGGAGGACTGTCAGGCCGGGAAAGAGCTGGAGCGCAGGCCTGCAGGTAAATGGGAGAAGAGAGGCGCCCGCAGGCAGCCTCAGGCAAGCTCCAGCCCTTCTGTTCTATCATTTAGGAGACAAGTCCTCCACTGATTCTCAATTAATATTTAACACTGCACAGACAACAAGACACTCGGCACCAGAATGCATGATTTGAATGAGAAGCGAGCAGACAAGAGGAGTCATGTGATTAAGGACGGAATATATATTGTCGTAATTCATTTTTGTACATCTGATGCAGGCTGAGTAGACAGCTAGTTCTAAATTTGATCAATAATTTAGGCCGGACAAGTTGCAACCTGGCCTCTTTAGGTAGGCATTTTTAATATCAGAGTCAGGGTAACAAGAGGTAGTACAAGAGTGGTACAAGAGGCACATATTGGATGATCAAAGTATTACGGTCTTGCTCTTGATGACGTAAAATCCTTATACTGTAATGAATAATGACTTGAGTGGTCATATCCTTAACGACCCCTGTGATTATTCTGCATTAGACACAGCTCTAAGATGGCACAGGCCCCATGTCATTTCCTGTGAGGCAGCCTCGCTACATCCCTATCCCTGGCAGGACAGGCAGAGGGAGTCAAAACCTTGCACCTGTGATGCCCAAATGCCAGCTTGGAGCCTTTGGAGCAGGAGCTTGTTTTTCAACCCAAGTCTTGCTGTGCCCATAACTAAAGCTGAGGCCTATTCTTCCAGCTCACCTCCTGAGGCATTAAGATTTTTTCACCTCCTGTTTGCACAGCAGAAGGCAAAGGGCAGAGGGAAGGCAGGCCACTGTGGGATGCCACCATCCGGAAATGATCCTCTACAGCCAACACAAGAGTGAGTTGGAACACAGTACAGTGGTACCTCACCTTACGAAAGACCCTACATACGAAAAATCCAAGTTACGAAATGCCCTCACGTTAAATGTTGGTCTCTAGATACAAAAGAAAATTGAAGTTACGAAACGCGAAATCTCAAAAATTCAAATAATGCGCGCTCAGATGCACGCCCCGCTGTTATCTCCGCTCAAAAAGCACCTTTTTCGGCCTCTTAGCTCTAGCGCCGAACACGCAAGATTTTCAACAAAATGTATTAAATAGTGAAGCGTGGGGGGAGACACGACTCCGGAAGCAGCGCGGAGACATGAACGCACCGCGCGGCGAGGAGCACGGCACCGCGCGGCGAGGAGCGCGGCAAGGAGCACGGCAACGCGCGGCGAGGAGCACGGCACCGCGCGGCGAGGAGCACGGCACCGCGCGGCGAGGAGCACGGCACCGCGCGGCGAGGAGCACGGCACCGCGCGGCGAGGAGCACGGCACCACGCGAGGAGCACGGCACCACGCGAGGAGCACGGCACCACGCGAGGAGCACGGCACCACGCGAGGAGCACGCCTAGTCATGGTCTGCACGACTGGCACCGGGGCTGCGAGTACGAGATAGAACCGCGGCGCCCAGACCGCGTCCTCTGGAGCCCGAGCCACAAACCAGCCGCACGAAACCAGCAAAGAGCGGCACATGGTAGTTTAATCCTGGTCCAGTTCTGGTTTAGTCCAGGTCCAGTCCAGGTTTAGACCTGGTTTAGTCCACGTTTATTCCTGTCTAGTCTCTTAGCCAATCAGGACGCAGAACCAATGTTACACTATAAAAAAAAAAACCTTGGAACGAATCAGGCCTTTTCCATTGAAATAGCTAATCAACTTACGTAAAATTCACATTACGAAACCACTTCTGGAATGAATTAATTTCGTAAGGTGAGGTACCACTGTACAAGATAATGCAAACATTGCTGTGCTACTCTCTGCATAGAATAAATAAAACTAGATTACATTGTGTGGCAATAAATGACCCCCATCAGCCACTCGGGGTTAGAGAAATTATACTGCATAAATAAGCATACAGAAAGAGGGGGCTTGTAGACAGCCGTCAATCACAGTTCACCATGAAAAGTACCTCTGACCTCTGCTTTGCGACTGCACACTGAGGATAATGACAGTCTCTGTGGGCACTCTGTGGAATTTCAAATGGAGCTGGAAAACCAAGTAGTTCAATCAGTGGGAAAAGGTCAAGTGCATGCAGATCGCTCCCTCGTCTACAGCTCCACTTTGCCTCACCTCAAGAGTACAGAAGCAATCAGGAGACGGCCTTTCCTTCTATACATAACCACAATGAAATATACCAACTATAGGATATTGGGGGAGGGGGGGGGGGCAATTAGGAAAACTACAATCCCCAGGTGAGCCTCCATGACATGTCCTGAGGCGGAGTGTGACAAGGCCAGGTTGTCTCTGTCCATCACGCTGCAATAGGGCTGAACCTGGGTCTCTCCATGAACCTGGGATCCCATGCTGCAGAGCCAGAGCAGCTCTTCTAGACGTGGCTGATTGGCACCTCACGGCCCTGGGGTGATGTCATGGAGGGTTATGGATGAGGCTCCAACAATTAAGTATACTTGGAGATTGGATGCCACAGCTGAGAATCACTTGTTGACCAGTTTTATGCGGCTAACATCAGCAAATCTATATACTTTCGGAATTACCAAAGGAATTGCTGCAAATCAGCATGTTATTTCTAGCCAAACAGGAAGGGTTAAGTGCGGAAACACCCTAGTTTAACCTAATGTCTAATCCAGTAAAAAACACTCAAGGCGTGGTGGGGTATTGTGTGGTTAAGTTAAGATCCACAACAAGAGATGATTAAAACACACCCAATCCAAAATTCAATTCAGGGTTTCACAATGTATTGATTATGCATAAACAAAACAAATAAGAAATGAACTGTAAAATGTAAATGTAAATGTTTTGGTAAAGAGCCAAGCTGAACTGTCCACATCAGCCAGTCATTTGTGGGATTGGGGACTTGTTTTCTTTAGCTGACATGTGGCAGAGTAATTGCTGTCTGGTCCAGGAAGGAGGGGGGAAGTGATGAGCTGGGCCTCCTGTCCAGGCATCAGTGTTACTCATCACTGGATGGGTACACAAACCCCTCCCGTTGCAGCTTTACTGTGCACTTTGGACACACATGCAGGACAGTGATGAAGAGAGCAGTGCAGCAAGGGAGGAAGCCTGTGGCCAAAGGTGTCCTGGGTCAGTGGTGTCCATTCACCCCTCTCCCCCCAGGCCCCTCTCTCTCATTTGTGTAGATAGGTGCCCTCTCTCTGGGGCACTGCATGATGAGAAGCCCTAGCAATACTGCCGTCTCTGGCTTTCATGTCTCCATCTAGGGCAGTGCTAGAGTAATGTGAAGGGGAGGATGGAGGTGGGGGCAGGCTACAAATGTCACGCATAAGGGAGGGATTTAATTAAAAATGACAGGGGCTGGTGCTGTTGAGTGGAGCAACATACATGTGGAATTTGGTCACACTGAAAGCAAGTGCCTATAATTTATAATTCAAGTAAAGCTCCACATTCCTATAAATTCTATGGCCAAGAAAAAATGTCAAAAGGCCACCCTGTGAAGCTAATCCAATATGATATTTTTAAGGGCAGGCGGTCAGTGGGTTTTCAAAAAGCCGGCTTCTCTGTCTCCGTGCTTCTCTCGCTTTTCTTCACTTGTCTGTTATTTGCCATCTTTGCTCTGCCATTCCCTCCTTCCTCCTCCTGCACTCCCCTCTCGACAGTAGCTCATCCCTCCCCCCTGAGCCCAGACACAGAGCGGGCTGTGATAATGGAAACATCTCGCTCTCCGCCTCCCGTTTCTCCCGCTAAGCTCTGTGCGCTCGGGGGAAATTGATTGTCTGGCGAGCCGATCTGAATGCTTCCAGCTGATGGTACAGCCAGTTAAGTCCTTTTTTATTGAGGGTATGAGAGATTTTTAATGGGAGTCGCATCAATGAACTGTACAGCCACTCGGCATCTGCATGCACAGGCTTTTTCTAAATCCTCCTTAGCCCCATCTTAACTGTTCTCTTGCTCTGCTATTCCTCATGTTGTAAAGGACAGCAGATTCAAATGGAGCATTCCACCTCCAGCTCTGTGCATCTAGGACCCCATCCCCCCCCTCCTTATACTTAGAATCTAAGCAATACGGCCCACCTGTCAAGGGGTCACCTTAAGCACCACTGCGCTGGCTCATGTCATGGCGCCCTGCTCTGCCTGGTGACTTGAGCATGGCCGCTGCCTCTCTGCACCCTCTCTGGACACAACAACAATCAGCTTATTGAGGCCAAGAGCTGCAAAGGGGTGGAAATCCAACACCCCCCCTGCTCCTCCAAGGATAGAAAGGAGGCCATTATGTTCAAACATCCTCATTATGAGCCTGGAGTCAGTCTCTGTGGTAGCCTTTCAATCAACAGGTCTAACAGGTGGAGAAGTGGAGTGAGAGTTTGACAGGGTCAGTACAAGGCTGCTGGTTAGACTGTTCTTTTCTATTGATCTGAATCTTGACTCCCTCTGGCAGCTTCACAATGAAGGGCCTTGAAAGGAAGCAGACTAATACCTCAAAATTGGATGGGCTGAAACACTTAATATGAGTGCCTCCCTTATTAGACCATCGTTACATTTTCATTTTTCATTTTGCCTGTTCATTCTTCATTAGTGAACCTTGCTCAACCCAACACAAGTAAAAAATTAGAACACAATTTCTTCCAACATGAAACAGATGTTAAATGTTAAATGTCGATAAATGGTTATAACTTAAGGCAGCTACAGTGTGATTTGGAACTGGGAAGCTTAATTGGTCAGTAGAGTTTGAGATCAGTCAGGCAACGTTCTTCAGTCAGGCTCTTTAGGGCCTGTGTGCAGGCCTAATCTAATGTAATGTCCTGAAGAAAAAACATAGCTTTTATAAGAAAGCCTCTTTAAAAGGAGTTATCAGTCCCTCCTCTCTGTTTAACAATTCTTTTAAATCACTTTGTGATCATTATATGACATGTAAACAACAACCATCAAAAAGAATAATTATACAAGATAGCTGTTTTACCCCACTGGTTAGAGCTAGTTCAGCCAGGCCTTAACCTGTTTTCATCCCTGTCCCTTTGTGCCATTTTGTGAGTGGACAGGGTGGTGCTGGGAGCAAACAGAGCAGCTGTCATGCTTTACAGGCAGTGTGCAGAGCCAGGGCCAGACACTGTAAATGTTTACAGACCCTCAGGGTCACCCCCGGCCAGTGAGGCACGTTAAACACTGTCTGTTCAGCCCTGTTGCAACGATTGCACTATCAGTACAGCTAAACACCCCTGCACAATGAGCAGCTAACTACAAAGCTGTCTGGGGTCTAAATGCAGAGCCAATGAAGCTGTTTAGAATTCCTCAGTGTGATGAAGGAACATAGAAAGCGGAAAGTTCTTTCATAGTTGGGGTTAACAAGCCGTTTCCATCAGTCACCAAACTCAAAGAGACAAACAAGCCTCATTCCTTTTGGCTGATCTGAACCTTCAACCTCTATGACTCTTGTCACTTTGTGCACTCACATTTCCGTCCCAGGGCTTGTGGTGGGTCCAGGGCCTTGCTGGTACACACTGGGTGCTGGGGAGGGGGGTTTTGCCTCCTCTGCAGACAGGCCAGCATGTCGAGATGGGCACGGTTCAACAGCCGGAGGACTTCTGTGGCCAACCTGCAGCAGAAAGCGAGAGAAGTGGAAGAAAATTGAGTAAGTTGGTAGGTTGATTTGAGGTCAGAGCTCCATGGCTATGTCCGGTAAGCCGGCAGGAGCTTGCTTTAGGTGAGATGGGCCAAGTCTCTCACCCTGGATTTAATTGGGGGAGCATGCCTCCAGCTGCCTGCCTCCCAGCTCTGTGTGCTGAATGATAAACACACACCTGCACCAGGGAGGCTGACACGGGTTGAGAGCACAGCCTGGGCCAGTCACTCTGCAGCTCACACACATTCACACAGCCATTCAAGCACATCTCCTGCCTACGAGGCTCTTCTCAAAACAAGCACGCAGGCACTCCTAAAGCACCCACATTCGGGCACTTCCCTCCAGCCTTGTGCATGCTGTGATTGATGGCATTATCTATGGACAGCAAAAAAATGGTAATACTGAGAAAACAGCAGTCTGTCGGCTACAACTTAACATGCAACAGCTCTGGGGTACTGTCAGGAAGGGCCTGGGGGAACCCACGCGTGTGTAGATTTTCTGTTGTGTGGTTATGTGTGTGTGTGTGTGTGTGTGTGTGTGTGTGTGTGTGTGTGTGTGTGTGTGTGTGTGTGTGTGTGTGTGTGTGTGTGTGTGTGTGTGTGTGTGTGTGTGTGTGTGTGTGTGTGTGTGTGTGTGTGTGTGTGTGTGTGTGTGTGTGTGTGTGTGTGTGTGTGTGTGTGTGTGCGTGCGTGCGTGCGTGCGTGTGAGCCACTACGATGAGTGGGGAGGAGACTGCCAAGTGTACATCAGGGCTAGTGATGGTGCTAATCAATCTTCCTCCAGGCCATAAATCTCCAGCTCTACACTCCTGCATCGCCACACTTCCACCTTCACTTGGCGCCAGGGCGGCACTGTGAGAGTTTCCACTCAAAAAGCACATCACAGCTCAGTAGAACAGGACATGCTTTTTTCTATTTATTTATTTGTGAAAACGCCTTGGCGTCCACTCACCAGTGCCTCTTACCATCATGTACCATAGAGGGCATCATTTATCAGCAACATACCACTGTCACAAGGCACAATGATGACTGATTACAAAGCCTTCATCTCAGATTATGTGGCCGATGAGAACCACTAAAGCAAGGCATTTCAGTTCAGAAAGTGATTTTATGTGATAAAGATCAAGATTCACTGTACTATACTTCACTTAGTGTATATTGTTTTGTTTCCAGGAATCCACATCTCATACGGTACTCCAAAAAACATTCTCCACCTAAAATGTGACTCTCTAAAGCATAGTGAGTCTATGGACCAAAGTACTGCATTATGTGAGCCACTATCATTTCCATCTGGGCTGGTTGTGTCTCATAATAAAACAAAAACACAGGAAAATATTTCATCTCCTCTGTCACCGGCAGCAGCCTGTGTTGTGATACGTGGCAGATCATTGAAAAGAGATTCCTCATAAGACTGTCACACGCTTCTCCCTAGTTATTTATTTTCTCAGTGAATCACTAAATGAACATTTAGCCACCCGCCATCAGTCCATTACTTCAATACAAATGATCATTCTAATATGAAAGAAAGTCATTACAATGAATAGATGATAAAGTCCTGGCACAGTTCTGACAAATGAGAAATAAACAAGGATTAAATATTTAAATTAATATCCAATTATTTTACATGTTATATTAATAAAATACATTATAAAATATAGTATTTAATAGAAAATGTATACTTTATTTTCATTTATCATGGGTATGATAGTGTTTTACACTCTCTTCTATAAACTTAGATAAAAACATCCCTATAAAGAGTCTGAAAGTACATGTTTTTTTATTAGATGTAGCATTTTTCAGATTGGAAAAATTAAAGATCTCTGATAGCAATATGCATCACTGGTGCCATTAAATTAGTCACAGTTTAGTAAGAAAACAGTACCTTTGACCTCAAGGCATGTGAAGCTCTAGCTCAATCATGTTGCCCTGTTGTGTACTTTTCCAAAAAGCAGGACCAAAATGAGGATGTTAACTCTAATTAAAATCAGCAAATTGCTCTCTAAAAGCCCGTCTTTCACTGCCTTTTTATCACACACAGGAGGTGCAGATGGAAGAGAAGGGGCCACTCTATTTGTCGCCAGGTGCTGCTGTTAAAAAAGGTTTGCTAGCTGTGCCATTTCCTCTCCAGCGCGGACAGAGCTGGCCCAAACACACTAGCACTTTGAGCTCATTACCGCCATTCACATAATCCTTTCTGTGTGTCCTCTCTGTGCAGATACTCATTTCACAACAGGGCCATCCTCCTCAGAGCCCATTTGTTAAAAGCTAGTGGTTGAGCAAGGGAGAAAAGGAGAGGGAGAGATCGAGACTAAAAGCTGGCCTTATAGGAGGGGATACCTCCACAGCTTTCTACTCTGAAATGAAAGACAATCACAATTTTTCTTCCATTTGCTGCCCACCAAATGTATTCAGAAGCATTACTTTGGTGAAAAAGACCCACTTTTTCAATTAAATTTCCAACCAATTTTCTCTTATTATTACCTTAAAGACCAAAGAAAGAGGGTGAGGTCTTGTCTACTTGTTTGTAATGTCCTTCTTTCATCTCATCTCAACTTATTAGGTTATTGTGCTACTTAGCAGAGGTCTATTCGTAGGAAATTATGATAGACCAAAAAAATCCCACCATCTCTTGATGCATTGGAGGCTGAAAAGGTCAAAGTTCAGTGTTTGTCTGGATGTGGGAGAATGTGTGCAACTATTACAGATCACTCACTCATGCACTTAGAAGTCTCCTGTTACTGCAATACAAGGATATCTCCAAAAACAGGATGTCTATGGGGTCTTTCCCTCCGTTCTGCTAACTCTGCTGCAGGGTTTTGTGATGTGGACAGAAGATCAGTCCCATGAAATGAGGGAATAAGCCAGAATCAAGAGGCAGAGGGATTGGCACAGGGCTATTTCTTAGTTAAAAGGTTCTTAAACTGCAGAGGAGATCAGAGGAGATAGCTCCTTGCACCCAGAGCTGTCTGCCCAGATAAGCATTCTGCCAAGTGCAGGGTGCAGCAGGGTGGTCACGGGTGAACACACACAAACGGAGGTGTGGGTTACCATTAGGGCCAATGAAGGAAGCTATAGGCAACATGCAATAGTTGTTTATGAAGAAAATACTTCCTTGTATTTTTAAACAAACATATCACAATTGACATAAATCACAATATACAGAAGTTATTTTGGTCTTAAACCTATGCTTAAATTCCAGCATGAATGCTCATAATTTGCTTTGTAATATATATGAAAAAATTTAATGGAATAAACAATTGATGACTAGTCAGAATCTGGATTGTAGTTGTGCCACATTTAGCTTTAAGAACAGAGTTATTTGTGGGATACAGTAGTGTCAGAAGTTTTCCATTGGCAACACAGTCTGATCCGGTTACTCAGAACACAGCTTGCACAATAAATGTGGGCGGGTCTTGAGCCTAATTGAATGGTGACCCTGCCATCTTGCTGTGGGATGCCCCATGCAGTGCTTTTAACAAGCTGCTGTGTCTCCCCTCTTAATAAGCCCAAACAAGTTAATCCAATCGACACACTCAAAACCCTTTCTTTTTCTTTAACAAGGCATTGCAGCAACCCCCATAATCCCTGCCCCCCTAGTCCTTGTCCCTATATCTTCAGAAGAATGGCACACAGTGAAAAGCTTCATTAGAACATATAGCACAGGCACTAGAAGTACATTTTCAATAAAATATGTAGAAATTTGAGAATACAATTATGCGGTAACTGCTACATGCACCTGATGCAGAGCAGCTTTGTTTGAACACAATAGGAGTGTTAGATTCAAAAACAGCAAAACAAACAAAAAATGGAGTGGACGTTTGCCAGCAGCACGCAGTCTGCGACATAAAAAGGCATTGTTAACAAACCCTCAGCTCCCCAAACAAGGGCCACTGATTCCCTAACAATACGAGCCCCTGGACACACTCAGCGCTGTTGCAGCTCAACCTCACACCAGTGCAATAAATAACCTGCAAACAAAAGGCCATTGTGTGTTAAAGCCTAGTTTAGTCATTACTGCCTTCATATACAGTTTGATTATACTGCATGTCACAAACAAACTAATCAACCTTGATAATTTATCATTGGTAGTTTTGTCATAATAACCAAAAAGTATGCCGAGTCCCATTATGAACAAACTCTGAGGTACTTTCCATGTTTTATAGCTTTTTCAGTTAGTATCATTAGTTTGAACTGCGGAATCATGTATCACACCATGCTCAATACTATTGCCAGTTCAGCAATTTTATTAAAAACTCTAGCCCTAAACCATTACTCAAAGTTGTACAAAACATGCTTGCTCTTTTACATCAACTAAAACATACAATATAAAGCATATTAAACTGACAAACTTCTGCTCACTTCTTCAGTTAGTGGTCATTGGTATAATGCAGTGCCATGTCTCATTGGTGCATGTAGGCTTGCACTATAAAACTGCCAAAAGAAAAACAAGTTGCCAAAGCACTCGGCTGTCGAGTTTCCATATTCAAGTCAGCTTCGATGATTCACCCCTGGGATGAGGGGTGAGAAATGTCTGGCAGTGCAGTAGTAACTCGTCTGTCATCTCTAATCAAAATGCGCTGCTTAGACTAATGTCAACCCTCTAATAGCCTTGAGGACTAATTGACTTCACAGCCAACTGTGGCAGCTCTGAGTTGATCCACGTTTCATTAATCAACATAATGCTTCTGAGATTACAGCAAATGGAAAAGTCCAGAAATAACAAATATGAAATTGCAAAAACTGTTAAGAGTTAGTAGTATATAGGTGTCTCATTTTGAATGCAAAAACACAGCAGGTTTACACACAATCTTGAGAAAATATAAGACCAGGTAAAGTGCAAAACTGCTGCTAGGAAACATAATAGTTTTATTACTTGCATACTTCCTGGTCAAAACACCAAACCGAGAATAAGCCAGCAGCATCTTCATCTTCACCACAGAATGCATGCAGGGCTGACCTTTCCCTGGGTCGGCTACACATATGTTTTTCACAATGATGTACAAGGTGTTAATATTAGCTCAGTGTTTCTCCAAAGAATGATGGGGTTACATACTGTATATACTATACACTTTCACTATGGGTTGACCATTTGTAATCATAACAGTAAAATACATGACTCACGTCACACATTATTTTTGTATCTGTGGTATAATGCCATATTCTGATGGTTCTTGATAATAGCTGATCCAATACATCACAATGACTATTAGTAAACCAGTATATTGAAATAACAAACTATTAACCCTTAACAATAGTACTCATAGACATGTCTTACACAAAAGCCTTACCTACCGATTCACTTGCTTATCAAAAAGAACTAATTTTAGATATTCAGTCAGGGATGTTGTTTTGTATAACAGCTATATGTGTGATATGCCAAAAAAAAAAAAAATAGTGTCATGATTTTCTTGGAGCCACACACTTAATTTTTATAATGCCTTTAAGAGGTAAATAAAGTAATCTGCTTGCTCTGAGAGTTCATACGTCACAATGATTGGTTAATTACATCTGTCACTGACTCAGAGCCTGACCAGAGGGTGACCAATAGGAGTGGGTGGGGGAAAGTCGAAGTTGGATTATAGAGCTGCATTAAACAGAGAAGTACTGAGTTGTGGTCTAAGATTATAGAAAAAGCATATAGTCACATGGATGAGATCACAATTCAATTTTTATCACCATACAGCCCAGCCTTAGTGTATATACCATAACAGACTGTGCTCATCCTTGACCAAAAGCATGCTGCTGGTTTCACACTTGGAGAGTCACTTGAGTAAAATGAGTGTACACAGTGTATAGAACATGACAGAGCCTCGGAGCACTGGTGAGCAATGAGAGAGTGGGTTCACACTGTCAGACAAACCACAGGGGAACACATCCTCTTCTGCTGTTATTGCCTCAGCCTTTGTTGTGTTGTTTTCAGCTGCCATCTTATACCCCTCTCACTCACTATGACACACTGAACAGATGTGAAGGGAATGCTGTGTGTGGAGTTTGCGCTTGATCACATGATGACAATGCTCAGCTGTTGATAAAGCGCCTCTACAAGAACAATTTAAAACAATACAAAAAGTCACAGAGACTGATTATTTGCTAATTTTTCACCACCGATTCCTCCTCTACGGTTGGGACTGCTGAACATAAATCAAACTGTCTCCGCACAAGCATCAGCCAAATGTGAAAAATTAGCTTTCTTGTTTTTTGTGGCCAGATTTATATATTCTCTGTAAACCTTATTATTACACGCCATTTGTAAAGCATTGTTAATACAGAAACGAAAATCTTATCCCAATGTGACACAATCCTTTATTGTCCCAGACAGGTCCATTCACAGCTTGCCATGGCAACAACAAAACAAGAGCTTCTTTTTTCCTCTTCCCATCCTATAGTGGCCCTCTTGAATATTCAAAGTGTTCATTGTCTTTTTGTGTTTTGTTCATTGTTTGTTGTGCTGTCATTGCTCAGGCTGGTTTCTGAACTTCAAAGAAAGGCTTATGTCAATTTATGATGAAATATAGCAGCTGAGAGAAAAACCAAGACAGGCCACAAAGAGTATCTATAAATACCTGTTCAATAAATCAATAGACTATAATTACATTTAAACAATACTTGCACATCCAAAAACTGTGCTTAAGGTGAGACTAATACCCATGGTCCACAAGAGAGCTTCCACTGGAGGCTGCTGCAGATCTAATAGTCAGTCATGCATAACATTAGCGTGTTGCGAGGCCCACAAGGCAATCAAACAGTGCACTGTCGAAATGCTGACACTGATCCCATTTGATATATACGGAGTGTAACAAAGCCATTTTGCTCTGCTAGATATTAGGTATTTTGAAAATACAAGATAACATTGTATCTCACGACTAAGGCTAGAAAACAAGCAGACATTTTAGCTATTTCTTTAGTGGCCCATGGAATAACTAATGTGCGCTCTCCAGCTGTTGACACGCTACTAAAATTTCAAAATCCAGGGTTGGACCCTGCCAGCACTGAGAATTCAATTGGACAGAGTGGGAGGTGAGGCTGCGGTGGGTAATCACCTGCCGGCTAAAGGCACAGATGGCACAAACACTAGCAAGATGTTCATGTAATGGCAATCCAAAAAGCTTCCAATGATATATTACAGAAATACTATCAACATATAAGTAATATTCACAATGTAGTAGTAGAGTAGTACAGTACATGTTCTATCACAATGTGTTCTGTAGTTATCAGTGGCTCTGAGTGGCCATGGACTAGGGTGAAAAGCGAGGTCATTGGTGTGATAATAGCATATATGCAAATGTTATTGACTTCCTCTCAAGGATATTTGATGAACATTATCCTATTTATTCACCAGCGCAATAACATTCCTAATCCTATTTTTAGGCCAACAAGTTGTATGCGAGTTCACCTTTCCAATGGCTGTAAACTGTATTGTGATATGGTGTATGGTGATTAACGCCAGATGCTTGTTGCTGATAAGTTTAATGACTGAGAAATGAGGTGCAAAGTCTTGTCTGTGTGCCTTTGACAGGGGAAGTTGAAAGAGTAGTTTGGTTTATTGATGCTAGCAGGCATGCTTTATGGTAGTCAAGACTCCCAGCACATCAAACATATCACAGGAAAATGCCCCAGGTACCTGGTTCTTCCTCAAGACTCCCTGGCAAATGAGCTCCTTCTGCTCCCAGTCTTACTGCTCTGAGCTCTAAGTTTGTCCTTCACAAGAGACAGGTAACTCTGCCAAGACCCAGTAATTAGTGCAGATGGAGACTGTAATACGCTCTTCCCCTCCCTGCAGAAATGCCAAGGGAGGCAATCTATAAATTCCTGCATATTAATGCAATTTAAAACCACTCCAGACACCTTGCTGGAGGCAGGTGATAAAAAGGTGAAAGGCAGTCTCGCCGGCACACAGCTGCTGATACTCCACTGACATCTGTCCTGTCTCAGCAACTTCCTGAACCCACTCTTCTACCCATCTATGCCAAAATAACCCCATAATCCATCTCTCCACTCAGAGGCATCTCTCCAAATCCTGACCCTAGGCCCTACAACTGAGTCTCCATCAATAATTAAATGGTAATCTAAAAACCCATTTTAGTTAGGTCATCTTTCTAAGCCATTGTCCCAGCTTCCCTTCTTCCTGTGTCTATTTTTTCCTCTTTCCATAAGATCTAGTTAGAGATTCCATTAGCATGAATAAGCAGGCTGGTAATTGTCTTCACCCTACTGAGTGATCCCTAGATAGAGGATTAGCCAGAGAGAGAGAAAGCCCTATTTCAACTTTGGAGCACAGATGCTGCCCGCAGCTCTGTGCTCCAGATTAGATTAGGCTGTACTGTAGGCGATGTGGAGTGACTCACAACTTCAAGCAACGTTAAATCTAAAACCTGGACATGAGGTTATAGAAGCAGAACACTTTTATGCACCTTCCGCCACCGTCTGTGAGCCTTAAAATGTTCTAATCCCCTTTACTACTGAAAAAGGAGGATTGAGGGAAGGCATCTTAATTTGTTCTCCTATTCAATGATATACAGATAATATTTAGCTGCAGATATGCCTAATTCACTTCCCTAGGCCATGCTGTCTGTTACTAATCTGCCTGTGGTTGTGGAAGAAGGTGTCACATTTCAAGTTCTCCTCCACGGGATCAGCACTTCAAACAGCACCACTCCTTCCCCTGACCTTTCCACACAGATGATCGATTTAGCTCATTGGATTTATTTCATAAACAGGCATCCTTTACTTCAAAAAGCTAAGAAATTTACCTCAGAGGCACAACCCCAAATCCATATAAGCTTCATGAGAGCTTCACATTTTATTGGCTTTTTCAAATAACATAAGTATAAGAACTATTGAAGTGGCTATTTGCTTTAAATATCAAAAATGCCCAACACACATGAGCATTGCAGAAATCAGTGTAAAATGAGTGCTTGAGTGTCTGTAGCTCAGTTGCTGCATGAGGTTATACTACAGCCTGTTTTTATGCAAAGACAGTTTCTATGTGCTTTTAGCAAGGACAACGCTTAATATTTGCAACCATAGGAACAAATAGAAGGCCAAGGAGAGAGTTTAAAATGAATACATGGACACACAAATTGCATAGTTTTCCAGCTGCAATTTGCAACACTAAAGAAATTTTCAGAAGTGGAATTTGCTAGTTACATTAACTGGATGGTCCCAGATCTTAAAGTCCATTGAGCTTCTTCAGTTCCAGGGGACATGTGCTTTATGGTGATCATTTTCTATTGGAATAATCAAGCAATAGCACCACTGCTGCCCACTCCGTCTGCATCCAGCAATCCTCAGCACCAACTCTAGCTCCATCTATAAAGCTCTGCTCATGTATATTTAATAGAATCTATTACTTTAGGGTTAAATTATAAAAGACTGTCCTCCTTACATTTTTTATAGTTTGCATAATTTGTATCCAGGCCTGGACAAAACACACAGAAGTGACACTGAGTGGATTGATGGAGTCTTCACATCGTCATTCACATAGGGTTTATTAAAGATCATCTTGTTGTAAAGAAGATGGTGCAGGACATAGAGCAGGTGTGCACAACCATCTGCTGCCACTTAGATCAACACCAAACAGGAGCCGCAAAGTAAAAAAAAACAAAAAAAAAACTTGTCTATTTACAAGCAGGTTAATAAACAACAGCCATGACCTTCCCATCCACACTGAAAATACACTGCATTGTTTATATTTATTATAACCATTTAAATGCATTCACGGTTGTACCACATGAACTGCATGTACAGCTCAATAATCAATAACACAATCATACACAACTGACCAAGTGTGTCTGATGCTTCCTCTCCAACTTAGAGCCCCCATAAAATCTATGCACGTCACCTTCCCCCAAATTAGTACCACAGGGACACCCCCCCAACGGTCCTGTCTGCTGGCAGCAGCTCTTTGGCATAACTGTACTGGGGAAAATATTTCACACTGTATGAATTATTAAGTGTGGGGCCAGTCCTAAGCAGTGTGGAGATAGGCCAGTTATTCACAGCTCTTTTGGGACGGATGCGTTGGAAATGCAGGCCACTCGCCTATCAGACCATTTGTCAGTCGCAATAGACAATTTACAATGAGAGAATTTTTCAATTTATCCATTCTGCTGTCACTGCAGTTCTCCACCTCAACTCACTTCACTCATTCCACCCTCAGCTCTGCTCTGCTCAGGGGCGTCATGTCCGCCTCTCCATCTGATTAGTCTGTGTGCTGCTACACTTACAGAACATATGCAGAGGGACCTGAGGACCACCAAAGAACAGAGGGGGGTGAGCCGCAACATCTGTCTAAGACTGGCAGTCGCCATAAACAACTCAAAAGGCAGACCACCTAAGAGCAAGAAGAAGAGAAAAAGAGGACTACTCAATACAATAACTACTGAAACATACACAGTTTATTTCCTTTATATATCTGGTCCATTAGGCTGTGGAAAAGATGATACTCCCACACAGACACAGAGGGCATAAGGCTGGCATTTTAACTTTAATTACTGAAGGTGAAGCAGCTGTCAAAACAGCCCAACTTTGTTTTTATTCATAAAGCTCCGGTTAAAGAGGATGAACTGCAGATGAGGCAAGGCTTAGCCTCTAGTTCCACTCCAACGCTTCATTTAAGAGATGGGAACATACACTCACCCAAGACAAAACAAGGATAAGGTTTCAAAGCAGTTTGTTCCATCTGAACTAAATAAGACAATATAAAATGGCAGGAACAGCTTTGTTGGTCTAAAAGCTCACTGAAAGCAGTTTGACCTGTAAAGCAGCCCAGTGTGAGACTATCAGAGATGGCCTTTGAAAAACGGACACAGACGGCTTCCACTGAATGGGCCTTGATGTGAAAGGCAGAGATGTTAGATAAATGTCCTCACAACCAAGGCCTCTGCCCTCTTCCTGATGATGCATTCTTATAGTCAAATACTCACTCCCCCTCCACACACACACGCACATACACAGTGCCAACAATCCCACTGAGGGCACCATTTGTTTCGGGACAAGGTGACCCTGTTGCCTAGGGGCCTGTGAACAAGCACAATGCAGGCCTCTCATCCCCACACACCCAGCTGACTGCGCAGGACGGATGGCAGGTGGGGTGTGAGCGAGGGGCATCCAGCACAATCTACCCCCCGAGAGCGCCCCATTCACACCCCGCACAACGGAGCGCAATCCCTCCCTGTAACCCAGAGTCACACAGTCAACAGATGGAGGGCTATTGAGTGAAGGATCGCAGTGGCAGAGGCGGCTCCCCATCCAAACCAGCTGGAAGACAATAGGGCAGCAGGTCAAGAGTGCTGTTCAGTGGGAGGGGGAGAGAGCGGGGCATACTTCCACTGACTACCTCCAGTACTTTGAACAGAGGAGTCATCGGGAAACGGCATGGGTGCATTTACAACCTCGAGAGCTTTAGATTAGATTAATATACATTTTGTCTTCATTATATTTTAAATACAAATGATACTATATTGTCTTGTGATTGCGGAGTAAAAATTAAGTATAATTGGCCTCAAATACTGAACAAATTAATGTTTTATTCCTGTATCACATATGTCCAGATGCACATCAGTACCTTCTGCATATTTCAATCTGACTTCATGGTCAACTGATCCTGTTCCAAAAGCAATAGGACACTTTAAAGTGTAGTTTTATAAAATAAATGGCTGACAAACTGACAACTGGTTCCTAGGCGCTTACTTGCCTTAAGGGAAAGTATATCCATTTACCTGCAGTCCGGCTATCACATGGCTCTAACATGAGAGTCAATTAGTTGCCTTGCTGCCTCACTGGATTTCCAAAGGCCAGCACATAGATATAGATACAAAGTACACTGTGTATCAGAACACACACATCCTTGTGATCTAAACTCACCATTTAAAAAATGTCAAATCAGCATGCAAAGACCGTTTACAAAAGAAGAAAACTTTTCCTCAAAATTACAAATAAAAACATTTATGCAAGAACACTTCTGAGACGCACCTATGCTTTCTTCTCTCAATCATCTGTGTTGAGTGCACAAGAACATAAGGTTAAATAGTAGTCCTTTCACCTCTCAGCCACATTAAAATACAATGATTCAATGATTAGTTATTAAAATATTCTGTGGAAAGAACTAAAAGTATATGTAAACACACTGGGGATGTATGAATGTATTTAAAAAGAAAATTTGTGAAAACAAATGTTTTGTGAAAAGGGCAAATCTGAGACTGGCACTAGACAGAATGGTAATCAGGAGGTACGTCAGAGTTATGCATGCACACTTGTTTAAATTGCCAGTTTAGAGGGGATATTCTGCCCTTTTTAACATTTCTAAGTGGTTTCACAAGCTCCTTTCAGTTTTCAACAAACAATACCATGGGTTTTGGCCCTTAGTTAAAAGATTAATTGGATGCTGCCTTAGCCTACAAGCAATCAGATAGATGACAGCAGAGAACCTACAGAAGATATGGAAAAGAAGAGAGATGTCTGTCTCGTCCTTGTGGCTGAGTGGGCTATTTCCCTGTTTCTGTGTAAATCACTCTAGATGGAGAGATTTTTGTGGCACCAAAAGCATTTTATTTTGCCTGAAGTTGGCTGCTTACCCCCAAATGATGGCAGAATGTATAATCACAGAATGCCTTTCTCTCAATCGTCGTTCCAATTGGTAGCACAGTGCTGTCACTAGAAATGGGGGAACAAAATGGAGAGCTGACTAAAAGACAAGCTTTAAGTGACACTTAATTTGAAATACCTAAATGTTCTCTCAGCTTCAGTAAACAGGATCCATCAAACTTTGCCTAGAGCTGCTATAGATGGCAGCTGTTTGTGCACCAGAGAGGCCCTTACTTATCAAGAGGACTGATGAAGAACTCATGTCCCTAAGAGTTTCTTAAAACACCAATGACAGACAGAAGCCTGGATGGGACTCTGGTGCCTAGTCCATGTGTATGCTAATGCTGGGAAACATGTCAGGAGCTAATGACAGCCTGAGAGAAGACATGATATGCTAAAACACAACAGATAACTCCAGAAGTGCAAGAAAAAACAGTGAACAGCTGCTTCCTCTCGGCTCTCCTGGGCTGGTCCCTGGAGAGGCTCCTATGAAATCCCTGATCCTGTTTTGAGGCAGACAGAGGCACGGGCTCCTGCAGCTCTGTGCCCCGGTGTCTGTGCCAGCAGAGAGGGAGGGCCCGCGGCTGGCAGTGGGGGGCACATCAAGGAGACATTCTCCCAGTGGGTTCCTGTCAGTTCCAGGCCATTGCACCTCACTTGCTGGAATGTTATTTACACACACATGCACACACAGATACACAAGGAAGGCCAGATGAGTTTTAATGGAGGCACTAACAGCACATGATGTCTAACTGTACTCTCATGCTGAAAGTGCCAACACAAATCATTGCAGGTAAAAATGCCTAAAGTTATAGTTCAAACAAATTCAATTAGTGCAGTGATACCGGGCTGTTGTGACCATGGTGACCACAGAGCTCAGGGGCCTGAAGACTACAGACTGTTTGGGACACTCAGAGTGGCAGGACGCCCCAGTGAGTTCACATCTACAGATGTTGCCTTGGGACCCACTGACTGACTACACTGACAGCTGGACAGCTGTTCTATACATGCAGTCATAGAAGCATGCCACACAAATGAGGAGGGGTTTACTGGAGGAAGTTCCCAGGACATGTAAAGCTGTCACTTTTTGCATTGGTGCATGGATAAGGAAAGATGGCACAAAAGAGAGATCACAGATGGGTAAATATTTGAC
This sequence comes from Paratrypauchen microcephalus, assembly GCA_036785185.1. Taxonomy (NCBI): domain Eukaryota; kingdom Metazoa; phylum Chordata; class Actinopteri; order Gobiiformes; family Gobiidae; genus Paratrypauchen; species Paratrypauchen microcephalus. The sequence goes on along the minus strand of JAVJIX010000081.1, from coordinate 4,547,298 downwards.
AGAGTTAAAAAAAACATAATTTAAAGACAATACAACAGATACTCATTCTTTAGGAAAGGATTGGACACAAGATCAAATTAATCTGCAGCATTTGTTTACTGCTTGATTCTGTTTGTTCTATTGAATAGAAATAGCTCAAGATGTGATGAAATATGAACTCAAAAAACAATTTAAACTCAGCTAAATTAAATGCGGTCACTTGCTGAACAAACATCCGGCAAATCACAAGTTTAACAACTTGGATTGATGCCAATCTTCTCTGCCAAAAGAAATCTAATTTATCAGGAGGCAGACAGAGTATTTATTGTGCCATAGAGGTCAGCAATTTGTTCAACTCAATAAAAATGTTAATAAAACTAAGAGCACATAAGAAAAATACTTCTAGTCATCGTCTGCCTCTCAAAATGTACAAATGAAGAAAATAAATAACAAATTTGAAAACAACAAACTAAAAAAGTGCAGGTCAGAAGCAGTGAGAGTCATATAACACCTTGTTTTGTTGTAAACTTGGTCAAACTTCAGACAGCAGATAAATAAGTGATGACACAATACTATGATAATAGACCTGTTCTTAACAAGACTATATTCATACTTATAAAAATGAGGCTTTTTACATATTAATAATTAACATATAATATTATAACTTTGTTATATCCACATGCAAATCTGACATGGGGACAGGCTTTCATTGCTTGCACTTCAGTGCCCGTCTCCTGTACTAACCCTTTCTCTCCTCCCTCTCTCCCTCGCTCGCCCCTCCGTCTCTCCGTCCGAATACAAACAGAGATAAAGAACGCAGCAATCGCTCTTGACACACAAATAGGTTAACACAATAAAGCTGGCTTTGCCTGGCTCACTCGAGGGAGGAAAGCAATTCCAGCAGCAGGCAGGAGGTAATAAAACAGAGCAGTGTGTGTGTCGCTGTGTGTGTGTTCATATATGTCCTCATGTCAGTGCTCCTATGTTTTTGTATGCGAGCCTAGCCAGGCGCATAGAAGCTCTTTGGCCGAAGGGCGTAATATCCTACAGATCTCCAACTCTTTCGTGATACAAATAATAACAGTGAAGGGAAAATGACTGAAAGCCCATGCTTCTGCTTCATTTAAATTGGGGAAATGGAGGCTTTATTGCCACAGTACATACCTGATGCTCACAAACTCATAAATGGTTTACATATGGAACGTAAGGATAATGGCCTCTTGTAAATAGAACTGGTTAAAATTCAACAAATAGAATGAGTTCTATCTGCATCTTTTGCTTACTCTGCCAAATGCTGACTGAGCTAGCAATAAATGATAAAAATCTACAGTTTTATTGAATTGTGTACAGCATTAGCGCTGAACTAAGGAAAATGGTGATGTGGCTTGTGCAATTACAATCCGGACGAGACAACATTGTTTTCTCCAGTCAGTGAAAATTTCATTACCTCGCAGCAGCAGCCACCTTAGAATTGGGTAATAGCCTCTTTTTGTCACAGACACAAACCATCTAGGTAGGTGTGACACTCCATAAGTGTTTTCCATTTACAACAATATGCAGCCAGTCAGTGAGAGTGAGGGAGGTGGTCAGAATTACGTGCATAGTTATTCGATGATATGGAAGAATTTAATGGAGATACTGACAGTCAATAGCCAATTCTTGCACAGGCAGTTGGATAAATAAACAAATGCATTGAACCTTGGCTCGTGCTTCTAGCATGACTCTCCTATGGCTATTATAGATACAAGATGCTGGCCACACATGGCTCATCTATTAAATGTCAATAAACACCGACAAGGCTAGCACATCTCCTGACACGAGCCCCAATTAAAGTTGACCACATATGTCCAAAGAGAGACAACCCCATGATACTGCCCAGTTCCTCCAATCCGTTAATCAAACAGCAAAGATATAAGTGCTGTTTATTGTCAACAGGGAATAAATTACCTAAGCATGAAGAGAAAACGTCTTATCTGTCTGATGTATTTCCTGCTTCGGCTGAAAGCTACAAAGCCAGAGGGAAAGCAGTCGACCAAAATGCAGGAGATAGAGATTAGGATGATGTGCGGTTCCTTGTTCCATTAAAGTTTGATCTTCCTCAATAGCCGAGGAGAATCAGATATCTCCCATTCAAGATTAAAGTACAGCGGCATAGAGGGAGAGATTAATCAGAGGCCTGCATGAGATAAAAACCTTGCTTCTGGCATGGAAAACAGTAGCAATAAAGAGTTCAGCAGATAATATGAAACATGGCCAGGCACAATAGCAAATCAAACAGTGCATATATGGGCCTCCAAAACAAATCAAAGGGCTGGCAAGGCTGCTGGTTGTGGCTGGAGCAGAGGGCTGATCAGATAGTGAGCACTGCCTTGGTTTTATTACAGCTTCAGGTTGGAGAGGGCACACTGAGATTTTCCTGTGTTACGCTCTGTCACCAGGGTCTCTCTCTCTTCTGCTCTCCCTCTCCCTCTCGGCCGCCTCCACCTCTCCTTCAGATCAATGGCACTGGGGTGATTTCACAGCAGCCTGCACTGTCACCCAGAACAAATCAATGTGACCATGAGGAAGGCAAGAGCGGCATTGTTTTTAAGGGGAGCAAATTTGCTGTTGGAAAGCTTGTCAGATTTGCTTTATTCTTCTTCAAGTCCCCCCTCCAAGAACTCTTTGGATGGAAAAAAAAGCATGTCTCTTCTCTACACTTTTCCAGCTGGATCAAAGCCAAATATAAACTGCTCAGCGCTCGTCATAACAGTGCATTACTCATTAACTCGTGTTTACTATGTACCCAAGAGGGGAAATGGACCCTCATCAGTTATAATGCAAGGCTATACATTAAACAAGAGGTAAAGTGAAGTTGACAGGGGTTTAAGAGGCTGAGTGGGCGTGGAGATTGTGGCAGCATGTCATGTCAGTAAGTGGCTGGACAAAACCGGTTTGTTTGAGGAGAGGACACTGGCACTCACATAAATACAGCACTCTGACCAAATATGAAGCTTTCCGGCAGCACCAGAAGTTTCTGTGGTTTCTGTAATTCTGTAACATAAACAACAAGCATTTCCTACTCTATATCAAACTGAGGTACTCCTGGAAACACTTCTATATCAAGCTTATTATTGCTGATATTGGTTTCATAGCATTCTTAAATCTACCATACATACATCTTATTAAATACATGGTGTCAATGGGGAGGAAAATAAGTTGTTCTTTTTTGAGTTCACTACTGGTAATCACCATCTCATATGACATAATATTAATCTGGTACTGTTTTATGATGCAGAGTGGTGATGGCCAAGAGAAATCGGGCACAAACAAGCAACACACTGGTAAGAATTCAAGCAAATGTTATGTAGATTGTTATGAACAGAAAAGGTAACACCCTTTGCTAGCGTATGAGAATGCTAAAAAGTGACTCCTTCCCCGAATAAGCACTTTGATCAAACATCTAATGAGCTGCATTTGTAGCTCCTTTTGAATAAAAACTTGCCTCTTATAATGTGCCTGAAGACATTTTCAACAAGGAGAGTTAAAGCTTTTCCAATATTATGACAGGAAGAAAAATCATGCTGTTAATGTTCTAATGAACAAATGTGTATTTCTAAAGCCTAAAAAGTAAAAAATAAAAAATCACAATTTCAATAAGACAGTAGTCAGCAGTCTTCTATAGTTCAGGGTTATGAGATGTTTAACTCAAACTGACATATTAAGAGCCAAAATTAGCTCTGCTGCCTCAGGAAGGTGTGGAGACAATTTAAACAGGGATTAAAAAAGATTAATACATGCAACAGGAAATTAAACTTCAGTATTCATGAGCTGAGTCCTTTCAGACAGGAACTTTAATAACAAAAAGTGATCAGATCAGTTCAGTCTAGGCTCACACAAGTAACATGCTGTGTTATATGAGATACTGTCAGCATCCATAATAATATGGAACAACTGCATAATTGTGTTACAAAAATGCAAGATCGACAGAAAGTATACATAGTTTAATGTTGATACTTCACCTCTCTCTCATCCGCTATGAGATTTGAGCACAGCATTACACTTAAAGGTCTAACCAATTATGAAAAAGATCCAACAGCAAGCTAGAAAATAAAATAAAAGGCTAAATAAGAACTCTAAAACATAATTCAGTGACCCAGATATTAAAGCCTTTTGACATGCAGTTCCCCTGCCTTGTCCAACCTTCATGTTGAGTTAAGGCAAGCATTATGCGAGGGAGACTATTTGTTTAGGTGAGGAGCAGCCGCAGAGCTAATATGAGTACAATTTGCTCAGCAGGTCATAGGCACAGAGTGGAAGAAGTAAATGAGGCAGTTCTGCCCCCTCGGGTGCAGCCCCTGCCTCATACATCACTGGATGTTTTATTCAATAGAGCCATGGAGGCTCTATGGCAGGTGCCCTGACTGTGGGGGCGCCTGGGCGGCTGTAGGGGCCCATATTACATTCAGTAAGCTGCCTGTCTGCTGCTGCCTGGGGAGAGCGACTGGGCCAGGAGAAGATGAATTCTGAGGATGCTTGTAGTCTAATGATAAAACATACTGTGCAGTTTTTTACTGCTCACTCAGCATAATGTGTAGCCTCATTTATGTGCAGCATGAGAGATGGCCCTAAATTCAAAGCAACCTCAGCAAGCCACCAGCGCAAAGTTCAACCGCCCCGACTTTATCTTCAAACAGACTATATCCAGACACGCCATCGTACTTGGATTATCTGCGCCACACAAGACAATTCACGATGTAGTGGCATTTTGCCTATTTGGCAGATGCCGGAACATCGTCCATGATCCAAGCACACAGGCAAAAGTTTAACCACTTTACGCACACGTCCTCGTGAGTTTTAATAGCAACGTGCAGTATGCTATAAAGGAGCCTTCAAGTCATTAACACTCCGGAGAGAGAATTCACTAATTGTGGCAGACAATAAACGACCCCCATAGAAGCTGCGCACAGAGGCGACGCTACACTAGAAAGAATCACACCTTTTTCTTGTAGCCGCACTCTATTGGTGCCATATATTGTGCTTGCGGCGCAATCCCCACGACAATACATTTAATTGCACGCTGTACTTGAAAAGACCAATATTACACATCAAAGCAGCTCTAACAAGTCGATTTTACAACACTTGCTTTATTGTGGGTCAGTCAGGATGACAAAGACGTTAAATCTGAGGCATCATTATGGGAACAGCATCCTGGGAATACCAAGCTTTTCATCATTTAGGGCTCGTTTTACAAATGGGTCGAGTCTGACTGTCACACACACATTTCGTGTTTTTTACTCGTCTGAACCGGGACATAAACAATAAATAAAATATTTATAAAACATTTACCATAAATTGCTCCGTGGTGCAGGCTAAAACTCCATGCAGGTAGGAGCATTCACTGTTCCTTCTGCCTCATACTTGTGTGGTCCAGATTAAAGGAGATGCATTCTAAAATCCAAAAGGTTTGAATCAAACGTCGATCAAGTTTATCCTCCTTTTCCAGTGATATGCAAATGGAACTGGAACCCTGCGAATTAGATTCCACACTATAGCCTCGCATGCAAAGTTAATAAGCTTTGCCCTTTTCTACATTTGGTTCCCAATTTGTGACGAGGAGACAAGTGCGAGTCAGTAATTTCAGAGCTTTCTTGAAGTGCGCACAGTCTTCATCTCAGGAAGAAAGTGAAAGGTCTTGGCGCTCTTGTATAATATCCCAAAAACACAGCTTTTACGCACGGATAAAGTGGTCCATCTGCTTTGCTAAATTAGATAAACCGTATTTCAAATAAAAGATGCGGAGTAGTGAATGTACCCTGAAACCAAAGCTGGGCCAAAGCCTATGAAATCCTGAAGTAAAAATCCCGGAGAAGCTTCCTGGCTCTGCACTTTCCTCTCCGCGGTGTCAGCAGCCGGTAGACGTGTCGGGACCTGAGGTGATGCGCCAAGGAGAGTGTGCGCCTCGACAGCAGCACTCCGACACTGGGGCTCGTCGTTCGGATAAATGGATCTTGATGTGAGCAGCTAGCTCCAGCTGCCAGCTCCGGGATATGGTCCTGCCCTCGCGCTGAGCTGCCTAGACTGACAATAACCCGGAACGCTGCAGACTGTCAGCTCGCGCAGACCGCCCACCGACCAATCAGCGCACTCGGGGAATAGAAACATTCCCACGGGTTGGCCAATCATGGCTAATTGAAGCCTGTTACCATAGAGATGATCGGCGTCTGTGCGTCTGAAACCACGTTGTTTATTCACGGAAACAAAATAAGATTTTTAAGATCGTAGAAAGCGGCCGTTTTTATCGTCTTTTAAATAAATCAAGTTCGAGGTTAAGGGTCTATTTTCATTTTGAGCATTTTCTTTGCCTAGTCTAGAGGCTATTGTCTATTGGCAGGTATATCCAGGTTAGTTTGTGCATTTAGGCCTATGTGTCAATAGGCGATGAGGCTAGATTTCATCTTCAGTTTAAACCCTTTTGTACATAAATCAAATGTAGGCCTACTGTTATGTTTAACTTTAACTTTTCATAACCTCACTCTTCGTTCATTCTTAAATCAATTTATCGTGTATTTCGATCTTGGACCCACTAAAATGCATTGCATGTGACATATTCGTGTTGAAATCCATGGGTTATTTCTCAGAATTTCAACACATCTTTCTTTTTTTTCACTTCACAAAGTAACACATCAGCATGCAATCTACTGTGGTGGTGGTTCTTTTTGAGTGTGTGTACATGGAGCCAGGATTCACAAAGGCAGTACAAGCAGCAATCACACATCATGGGCTCTCATAATAAGCTGACGCTGGCGAAGTGGGTGATGCAGCACTCAGCTTATGCCAGCGCTGATAAGAGCCTGAAAGTATTACCTCGGTCTGGCAGGCCGCTCCAAGAAATCCATCCTGCGCCAGGTCATCAATTCTGTCCTATCTGATGGCTCACCAATTCCTGGCAGCTCCATGTCGCTGTCCCGTCTTATGCCTTTGAAATACTCTCTCTGACTTACACATTTATGTCATTGTTTCAACATATGGATCACAGACCGAACAGCTTGATACACAGATTAGCCTGTGAAGCATACATTAAAAGTCTGCATAGCTCAATCATATCACCTACGCTGTGTGGCTGTAGAGTCAATCAAACAGGCCAATAATTAATTGAAAAATACCCAGAGCAGTGCAGAGCGCAGATGAGGCAGGCAGGCAAATAAGCCATTTGATAAGCCGATAAGCAGATGACTCAACAAACATTCAAGGGATGTTTACCGTGGTTTGATTAGCGCACGCCCAATACACTGAAGATTGGACATAAATACATTGTGAAAACACTCAGCTGTTCCAATCCCCCAAGCAGCATGAGGGCATATAAAAACAATGAATTATTTATGGGAGAGACACAGAAAATATCCCAGTGGATAATTTTCCGTGGGCTATATTAAATGCACTTTTCAAAATAATATGCCTACGTCTTGCATTTTCCAGAAGCGATTCAAAGTGACAGGCCAGGAGATTGGAATATACTGTGCTGCCAAGTAACCTAAAGACCAATCAGGCGGAGCAATAGAAGCAACTACCTTTTAATGTTGGTCATGATGTTGTGAGTACATAGCTATAGAGCATCTTGCTTAACAAAACTGGGATGCACTGTGCACATCTTAACCATTAATTAACAATTTAAATTAAGTAGGTTGAGTATAAAAATGGACTGATACATCTACTGCAGAACAAGGATAAACTTTATCTACTCAGATTAAGAACAAACTGATAAACACCTGCTGTCCATTACTATACCAATCACCAAGTCAAATCACCTGTAGTGTTATGCCAGACTGGTGTGCATCCCACTGACAATAACATGCTTTTTCTACATAATATGATCGCTTTAAAATGACGTATTTCGTGTTGAGTGCACTATTAAGCCCTCAGCCAATAATGGTTTCAAGTTGCCTTTAAGCCCAACCCCTATAAAAAGCACTTCAGTTTGGTTTGAGCTTATAATAAATAAAGTTTAAAGGAAACAGTATACCATCATACCCGGGGCTAACATCAGTCTGCCTTCAAAACTGAAAGCCGTGCGGTGTTACAATTTGTTCCTCAAAGTGAACTCGGTTAAATTGAGCAAAGTTCAAGTCTCCACAAACAGCAAAGTAACAGGGCAAAAAATCGATAGCGGCAGAGGCATGGAAATAGAGATAGCATTGATTTATCTGCCATTGATTGGTGGGGATCGCTGCATTGTGCCCCCGGAGTGAAATGCATGCTGTCTGCCAACTGATGGGAATGAATCTGAAAAGGTGTCAAGTGGTTAGAGGACACGGAGGTGGAGGAGGAGGGGTGAGGGGCAAGCAGAGGTGGTAGGGGATGATGGAGCAAGGGCCTAAAGTATTAGACAGAATAAGGCGTTAGATGAAAAAACTCGATAAGAGATTATGTTGCAGTGAGCTATGCCAGGGTGACTCTAACGGGCCACTGTGTTAAATGTCTTTGACAGAGGCAATAAAAAAGATCACAGCACTGACAGCAGTTGGCAAAGGGCCTCAAGCTTCATCCATCAAGTAAAATTAGCTCTGATGTGCGGAGGAGTTTGGTTATCTTAAACAAAGCTGGCCCTTGATTTAACTCTTCACACAGCTTCAGTGTGTATCTATGTTGAAACATAGAGATAATATGCAATATAGTGGTTTATTGTGATTGCTGTGTCTCTACAGACTTTGCACTGAGAGCCAAATGCTGTGGAAACAGGAGGAGGCCGGACAAAGATCATAGGGCAGAGCGGTCACAGCAGACAGAGAGATACTGCTCAACTTTGCCCATTTACAACATCTGTATGTCTCTTTTCCAGAAGCTGGCAGCCTCCCATCTTTACAGGAACTGAGCTGTTTCTTCTATTGCACCATATGACCATAAGACTATGGAGCAAGGCTTACAAAACTTGAATCTTGGCAAACAAACAAAAAAGAGACATCTTGCAGCATTGTGTCCAGTGCCTACTTGACTTTGTGTTACTTTGATTCTGAATAACTTCTGCATAAGAAAAAAAAGATCATGAAAGTTGGGTATAAAGTGTAAACTTCAAAAGTACAACAAAACAATTAATATCCTCTAAACTCTTGATGTTGTCAAAGTGTTAAGTGACAGTGTAGGCAGACAGTGTTTGCTTGCTTTGTTCCTTCCTTTCAAAGAGCAGCTGCTTTGGGCAGGTCTGCCAGAAACACAGCCGTCTTCCTGTTGTTGGAGAGCCTCACATGTCATACAGACCTCTTTGCACACAAAGCACTGTTAGGTCTCCACTGGTGTGAGTGACAGGTGAGGCCCGTTCAATACACTTAGTCAGGGGAGAGGCCCTTTTAAAGCCAATGCACAGGTTGTATACTCATAAGACAATAATAAACATGAGAATCTTTGATATGAATAACAACAGTTGGGGATGGGACTGTTATTTCAGCACAAGCTGATTTCATAGCTTCAGTTCTGCTTCACTGCAGTGACACAATAGATACAAACAGAAAAGGGAAGGGAGTTAAAATGTCATGTTGTGTTGTTGGTGTGGTGATGATGGACACTATTGTTCCACAATAAAACTGCACTATGGTCTTTTAAAAAATTCAAAGGATTTTGCATGCTGATTTCAACATGTCTGTGATCATCTTAATGCGTGCCATTTAAGACTTCTATACCAAAGTGTTACTTCATGGTCAGATAGTATAATGTATTGTATTGCATATTGAATAGAATTTTCCCATTTCATGTCATGCAGCAGTTGGTTGAACATGTTCCATGTCTCTCCATCTCAGTCATTCAGGCTCCAGTGGACAGAGGGACCATCATCCTCTGCTCTGCGCACTGCTTAACTCGGCCCAATTTTGCACCTCCGCTCAAAAGTGATAGAGCACTATCAATCCTGACAGCTCCCCAGAGCTACAGGCATTTCAGCTGCCTACTCTTCAAACACACATAAGGTTGACTAAGCGCCCTTACACATTCAGACTCTTTTGTTGTTCTGATTTTGAAAAACAGCAATGCAAAAGTCCACATGTTATATTTCATTTAATGTTATATAGAAGTAGCAAGCACACTTCAGTATTCAGTGTTTGAGACAGAGATTGTACAGCCTAATCTAATGCAATGATGGTTTCAATAGTGCCCATGAAAAGAATGGCTAAAACAACTGAGTTAATGTGCTACTAGGGATGGTTCCACACAAAAGTTTCATAAACAAAGGTGGAACAAATGCTGTAAAGAAAGAATTCAAGGAGACATCCATTGAAGGACAATGGCATATAGTTGGTCCCTAGTTCCATTATTGTTGTGTGTTTAATTTGAAAAACAGACGGCTAATCACATTAGAGACAACCTCTCTACAACACTTGAGCACTGCTTCTCCTGAAAGTAATCACTGCGCACTGCGATCTGTCTCATTGGATTCCGAGTCCAATTACTTAAAGCCTAACAAAGTGCTGTTGATGCCACTGAATCATTATTTGGAAATACGAGGACATTTTTAAATCTAGACAGCATTCATACAAGGAACATTAACACTACCAAAATGACTATAATGATGGTCATAGTAGAAAAGATGATAAGCAAATATAAGTACATCCCAAAGGCAAAATACTCCATCCATAAATTAACACTTTGGATACTAAATGAGGGAGCAGGTTAAACGTCTGTGAAGCTAGTTAACAGTCCCAGCAGGACTTCAGAGCTCAAAGCACAGAGTATGAATAAGATCAGAGAAATATCTGGAAAGCAAGGTCTTAGGGGCAAAGATTTCAAACATGCAGTCACCTCACGAGGGAGGCAACCAGCCGAAATAAGCAGCATGCAATTAGCCTGTGTTAGAGGTGGCTTTGTAAAATTAAATAGCCCGTTTCCCATTTTAGCGTGACATAATTGACTTTCAGAGTGATTTGGTGTAAAAAGCAGGCAGTAAATGAGCTTTTAGTCAAATCCAGGTGTTCATTTACATGTGACATGGTGGTTAAAACAGCTCTGCAGATTTAGGCAGAGGTGAACACTTGCTTTATAGATGCTGGACTGGGTTTTAACAAGGCCTTGACCTCTGTCGGACTTGGCACGCCACACTGTTCTTTACCTTCATCACGCTTCACTTCATTCAACCTGGCTCATTTCTATGTTGCTCCACCGCTGCTTTCAACCTCCGACTGCCCCATTGCACCAAATCCTCTTTTTGTGTCATGAGAGGATCCAGCTACATTATTTAATATTCATATTTCTATCTTCATCATTCTTCCCTGCTCAACTCTGACCTCAAAAACGCTGCCTTTCTTTTGCTTGGTGAATTATTATCCCATCTACTGTGAGACCTTGCCAATCTATTAATCTAACTTGCCATTTACTGTCTTTTCTGGCAGCGCTGTTAAAGGTTGGCTGCCTCTCTTTTCTCTCGATCTGTCAGTCAGTCTTTGTGTGCAAATCACACATCTCTCGCCCAGACTCAATTATTCAGTATAGATGCCATTTGTTTCACAGTTGGCAATAGCAATTGTATGCACTTTCCGCTGTATAAACCCTGGTTATAATCGTAACCCATAACCTCTTCTAATGCAAATCATCACAATTTCTGCGTGTGTATTTTTGTCTTTTCCACCACATTAGCAATCTTGTGTGTGAGAAAAGGCTTTTTAGAAGCTGTTGTCTCTAGGGGCTGCGCTCACATGTAGAAATCAATTTGTCGAGACGAGCTTTTCTCTGAGAGGTGCCATTAGTATTTGCTATATGGGTTGTGGTATTTGCACCTGTGACCTTACAGCTTTTAAATGGCTTCCTCTCAAGTGTTGACAGGCTGTTTTAATAGTATGCAAAAAGAAAATTCTTGAAGAAATTATAGACAAATACAAGAATATTTAATCAGTTAAATAATGCAAGGATTTCTTTAAGTTCAAATAGATTTCAAATCTGTGAACATTTAATATTGAACCTCATTCAGAGGTGCAGGACTGCTATGATAACTTCCATACAACCAAAGCAAAAATGAAAAATCTAATTGTGTTTATTTCCGATATTATCTGTAAAGAAGTCTATCAAAAATCCCTAAACAGTATGTTGTTATCCTTGTTATAATGAATGAAGCAGAAAGGCTCTAAAATTACAGCTGACAAATATATTTTATCTTTAGGAGCCATTAATTGAGGTTTTAATCCTGTAAAACACCTCTACAAAAGGGAAAAAAGATAAAAAATCCGATTCAATCACTTTGTAAAGTAGTGTGACAGACAGATTTAAGATTAAGTACAGGAACATCCCCCAAAGAGCTTTGTTCTGCATCCATTCATTCATATCAGAGATTTATCCATTCTCAAAAACTGACGAAAAAGAGAAAAAAATCTAAAACTAAAAGATTCTTTTAGTGAATATAAACTTAGCAGCAGAATTACCCACCCGGCATTGTGAATTGTAAATAATCAGCCTGCAACACCCTACACAACAAGTTTAGTGGTGAGGCAATTACCATCCACATTTTATTTTATATTTAAGTTACCATCAATATAACAAATTTAACTGACTGAATAACTGATTGAATAAAGTGAAGTTTCTTTTTGTCAAACAAGAAATAATTATTGCCTTTTACATTTTGCAGCGTATCCTCTAATGAAAAAAGAGTAATCTAGCCCTGAACTCTGAATCTGCTGAAGGCCAGATTAAAAACTATCCACAGTTAGTCCGTTTGTTGAGCTGTTTTGATGTCCAGTGATGTTTTCTTTTTTTTTTTTTCTTCTTTTTTTTCGGATTGGCAAATAGGGCCGGGATAATGACATTCAAAGGTGTAACAATACAAAGAGGAAAAGGCAATGACTGGTCTGGCAAATGAAAACCACAAGAGCTCCTCTGTGTATGCACCAACGATCCTTACAGGGCATTCTCTTCCCGTGGCCTCAGAGCACCCTTCCTCCTAATGGAAGGGAAGCAGAACAGATGGGACACAAATTGCACTTTCATACACCTCAAGGTTCAAGGCAATTTCCCCTGTGCGCCTGTGAACTTCTCGGATTGCCTCTCCAGCCTTTGAGCCTTTCACTCTTCAAAGGGGTTTGGGTTTGTTCAGCGGCAGTCCAGAGACACACAGTAAAACATGCTCACTCTGACATGTGAATGTAGCATACTCGGCCTCAAAGCACATCTCACAGTCTATGTGGTTTTGTTAGCAAAGCCATTTGGTTTTTTAATTACCACAATAATGACATTCAAAACTGCACCTATTTGTATAAAAGGCAAATGACTAATCTTGTATATAGTCAAAGCTGGTGCAGGTTCTGTTCATTTCCTTAACTGGGTCGTAATGTTGGAGTTTTTAAGTGGGTAATGATTTCTATGTAGAAATGCAGCAAGATTTTGAGTTTTGCACCTACTTGATTTTAAGTACTGTGTTCACTGTCATAAAACCACTGCCACAAACTAGACCCACTAAAAGGAGACAGGACTTCCTCTTCCTTTTACTTGATGTTGAGTTGAATGTCCCAGGTGCTAGCATTAGAGGAGGCAATAAAAATCTATTGTTTTACCACGTACCTCACTAACAAACATCATATGTTGTTTGACTAAATATTGCTAAACATGAACCCCATCAGTCATCAACAACCTCTATTAATTAATATTATGTTGATTTTTTAGAATAAGGACAGAGCAGGGTGCATGTTTTTGTCCAAAATATCTTTCATTTCTGGCCTTTGTTTGACCCAACAGCAGAGTAGTAGCCTTGCTTGCTGCATACCAACCAAGGGGTTAGCAGTGTCCCCAAAGCAATTACAGCCAATTGTGGCGCTAGTTAGCAATTAGCGGCATAAATGTAATGAGTCTGCCGTTGCTGTGGAGACAGAATTTTTCAATGATACTTGTGGAAATGAAGAGCCCTCTAAAAATAAGGCAGTGTTTTTTAACAGATGGAGGCAGATAGGTGCAGTTCCATTTAGTACAATCATCACTTTAGTTTATTATTGCATGTAATTAGTTGTCTTGAGCTAGAAAAAAGCCTTTAAGCCACAGCGTAATTAATAAGTGTAACCTGTAGAGAATATTGACTATAAGATGAAAGGTAATAAGTGCAGATTGACACCTGGTGTGGGTGGTGTATAGCATCTCATTGTGCCCAAATTGTGTGTTTTTGCTATACTCTCAGCAATAGTTATTAGGATGTTGAAGCATATTCATACATCACATTTAGCTTTTGTCCCTTCAGGGCAGCACTGTGACAAATCAAAGAGAAAAGACACTTATGATGAGTATTATGGATTCAAAACTACAATTTCTGATGTGCAGTTTGATTGCTATTTAGTCTAGATATCTGATGCCTATTCCTTTACTCTTATGAAAGCGTTTTGCAAACGGGACAGGAATCCAAAAATGATTTATGACAGATTCATGAGGAGAGGCCAGGGGGAGAGATACAGATTAGGTAAAAATCTGGAGCGATAAAGATGAGACGTGTGTGTGTCACTGAGGCCCAGGTTAAATCGGAGCTCAGGGCCTGACAGACATCATCCAGCCATCTCACTACTGACACTCACAGCATCTCTCCTGCTTCCCCCTGGGCAAGGAGAGGACGCTGACACTATCAATTACAGTGAGCGTAGGTGGTCACTCTACACTTTTTGGTGACTAAATCCAACAAAGGCTGCTCAATAAACATATATACTGTATATATTTCCATAAAGGCTCTGGCACAGGAAGAAAGCCAAGACATCATAGACAGAAGTGAGAGTGGAGGTCTGTCAGTGGAGTGCACAGAGCAGAGTGGACAGTATGATTTATACAGTGCGCCTCTACACTACAGAGCTGAGCACTGTGACAGGACTCAACTGCAGCTGTAGTGTTCACAGATCCTTGTTAGAAAGAGCAGTGCCTGGCATTCACAGCCTTCATCATTATAATCCTGTCTGCTCAGGTCTTTTCACCATTACATCACCACATCTGGAGAATGGGCACATTTTGACATCTGATCACACCAAGCCTGTTGTGTTCACTGAGTAATCCTGCATTTGTGCAGACAAACCAACTGCACGTGTGGGCTGATTCAACCCATTCCTCTGGTTTTCAGCTTCCATCTCCTGTTCATTTCTCCTCTTTCAGGTACAATGATTGTAAACCATAATGGCGGTCAGTGCTGGAAGCCTGTGCGATTAGCTTTGGCCCTCCTGCTGTGAGCGCCACAGCGCTTGGGCCCAAGAGGAGAGAGGCGAGCTTTTAATACCACTCACAATAGGGCACCTCAACCCCAGACAGGCACCATATTTACACTGAGTTCTCCCCATCTTATGACAGAGCAGACGAATGATCAGCCCTCGCCTCACAGTCACACATCCATAATTCATGAGCAGAGGTGGATGGGGCAAACAGGGCATGCTTACAGAGGGGCTGTGCCTCAGGAGTGTGTCCTGAGCCCTGTGTGTCCAAGTAATTAAATAGGATTAGGTATGCACTGAACCCATTTTCAGAGAGATTGGCTGGCAATGCCATTATTATTGGAAAGGATCAGAGGAGCTTATAGCATTGGACAGAAAGGTAACTGAAGAGAGAGGGTTGAAGAGATTTATTAAAATACTCTGTAAATGTGGGTGGCAGATAGAGGAGTGAGAAAGAGAAAGAGGTGACAGAGGTGAGTCCTGAACCTCCTGTGGAGCTGTAAACAGACACTAACACCTCAGTCCATACTTTGCACCTTTGCTCTGCCTAAAACATCCGTTTCTAATTTGTGTGACAATGCTAGAGTGGATGGCATCTGATTTGCAAGAGGGTGCCCAGAGCAGAACTCATTTGAATAAGCACACATCCGAGTTATCTGGGATCAGCAAGACAAGCTCCCAGACTGACGAGGAGCTACCTCTTTCCTCAGTATTGCGCGACACCTTGCTAACAATGTACCACATGCTCCAAGACTGTAATCCATACTGCAGGGCTCTCAAGTTTTGAAGATTGCTAGGAGTGAGATTTCTGAGGAGCGGGGGGGGGGGGGGGGGGGGGGAGAATTAGAAGGTACTTTTTATAACTAAAAGTCCATATTATCATTCAATAATGCACAGGATAATATGTTATCACACACAGTCTTGGTTTAGTCTTGGTTTAGTCCTGGTTTAGACCTGTTTTAGTCCTGGCTTAGTCTTGGTTTAGACCTGGTTTAGTTTTGGTTAAGTCCTGGTTTAGTCCCGGTTTAGTCCTGGTTTAGACCCGGTTTAGATCTGGTTTAGTCTTGGCTTAGTCCTGGTTTAGACCTGGTTTAGTCCTAGTTTAGACCTGGTTTAGTCCTGGTTTAGTGCTGGTTTAGACCCGGTTTAGATCTGGTTTAGTCTTGGCTTAGTCCTGGTTTAGACCTGGTTTAGTCCTGGCTTAGTCTTGGTTTAGACCTGGTTTAGTTTTGGTTAAGTCCTGGTTTAGTCCTGGTTTAGTCCTGGTTTAGTCCTGGCTAGGTCCTGGTTTAGTCCTGGTCTAGTCCTGGTTTAGTTCTGGGTTAGTCCTGGTTTACACCTGGTTTAGTCTTGGTTTAGTCCTGGTTTAGTTCTGGTTTAGTCCTGGTTTAGTCCCAGTTGAATCCTGGTTTAGACCCGGTTTAGACCTGGTTTAGTCTTGGTTTAGTCCTGGTTTAGTTCTGGTTTAGTCCTGATTTAGTTCTGGTTTAGTCCTGGCTAGGTCCTGGTTTAGTCCTGGTCTAGTCCTGGTTTAGTTCTGGTTTAGTCCTGGTTTAGTCTTGGTTTAGTCCTGGTTTAGTTCTGGTTTAGTCCTGGTCTAGTTCTGGTTTAGACCTGGTTTAGTCCTGGTTTAGTTCTGCTTTAGTCCTGGTTTAGTCCTGGTTTAGTTCTGGTTTAGTCCTGGTTTAGTTCTGGTTTAGTCCTGGCTAGGTCCTGGTTTAGTCCTGGTCTAGTTCTGGTTTAGTCCTGGTTTAGACCTGGTTTAGTCTTGGTTTAGTCCTGGTTTAGTTCTGGTTTAGTCCTGGTCTAGCCCTGGTTTAGTTCTGGTTTAGTCCTGGTTTAGACCTGGTTTAGTCTTGGTTTAGTCCTGGTTTAGTTCTGGTTAAGTCCTGGTTTAGTCCTGGTTTAGTCCTGGTCTAGTCCTGGTTTAGTTCTTGTTTAGACCTGATTTAGTCCTGGTTTAGTCCTGGTTTAGTTCTGGTTTAGTCCTGGTTTAGTCCTGGTTTAGTTCTGGTTTAGTCTTGGTTTAGTCCTGGTTTAGTCCTGGTTTAGTCCCAGTTGAATCCTGGTTTATACCCGGTTTAGACCTGGTTTAGTCTTGGTTTATACCCGGTTTAGTCCTGGTTTAGTCCTGGCGAGTGAACAATTTCGTCGAATTGCGTGTTGAGAGCCCTGTTTGTCTAAAGAGCAAACTTAAACTACAAAGCAACTAATGAGAGTTATATAAATGAAGTTATTAACTGATGGTTCTCAGTTTGTTTTGTCATCGCGCTGAGAGGGGCGGGGAGGAGGGACCGGGGCGGGCGGGAGCGGGCTCACCGCGGCTCACCATGGGCAGTTCGGCTCTGGGCCGCGCGTATTCCGCGCGTAAGCCGTCGGAGACACCGGGACTGAGGCTCAGCACGTGCCCGGGGCACGGCGCGTCTGCTCCGGCTTCGCTCGGACCGTGCGCCCGGAGCAAGGGGAGGTTTTTTCCCGCTGAAAACGCGCGGAGCCTGCATAAACTAAGCCACACAGACCGATTTTCTGGGCACAAAAAAAAAAACAAAAAAAAGAAATCAGCGTGAGAAATACCATGTGTGGCGTGTGAGCGTGTGAACACGTCGAATTGCGTGTGTCACACTCTCAATGCGTGAGACTTGAGCGCCCTGCATACTGCAATACTGCAATACATAATTTTGTACTGTGTGACCTTATTGTAAATAAAGCCTCTCATTTCAAATCTATAGATGGATGGTAAACTAGTGCATCCCAGCCAGAGCAGATTTCCTTCCTCAAGAGGAGCTGAAACTTGTTTGTGCCTTCCTTTTCCTCTCAGAGAACCTTTTGGCGACAGCAGCCCTGGGAGAGATGCAGAAAGCATGTCCCCTGGGGAGAAAGCTGCCTCAGGCTTCAGAAAGCCTATTTACAACAAGCTGTGCTTGTTACTTTCATCAAAATAGAGCACTGAGCTTTTCTCCTGCCTTGTTTTTTGTGCTTTTGGCAGGAGGTTGTTATTGTAAAGCACTGACTCCATTGTGCTTAGCAGTGCAGTGGAAGCGTGGCTGTCCACAGCTATGAAGACAACAAGTGAAGAGACGGGTGAAAAGAAAAAGAATCCACGCTTTGTGTCTGCAACAGGAGCTGAAACCTGCTGTGTCACCAGATTTTGCCAACCTTTGATCCTCAGCTGTATTCCATCAAGTTCAATTAGAAGATGTGTGGTCTCTAGCGGGCATGTTTGTCATAATCTATTGGCTATGCCACATTCCAGATATTGAAGGAGAGGACAGAAAATCAATAAAGTGTATTGGGCGTTCAGGCCCAGAGGGAGGTCTCCTTACCCTGGCGTGTGCACTCCTCCATTAGAGCTCTCCTTTACTGCTGTTTGGACCATCAAATTGAATTTCATCAAAAGGGCTTGACAAAAATGGAAGATACATAGCATAAGACTTTTGTATTCCACGGACTTCCCATTTGCCCTCCAGACAAATATGCAATCACGTACAGTCAATGCTCAGGAAGGCCTGTTGTTTGCTTTTGATTTTACAGCAAGCAAACACCATCTGAGTTATCACAGTTACATTCCAGCACACTTTATTCACTGTTTTTCAAGATAGGCTATCACTGCAGATCTTATTAAACATACACTTTGGATTTTGAAGCAATGTTGTATATTAAAATTAATATTCAAACTGAGATGTGAGGCAGATCTTTGATCCTGTTACCTTTTTTCTCCACAACAAATGACTAGAGGTGTAACTCAAGGTCAATGACTTCTTGATGGTCTATAACAGGGGTGGGCAATTATTTTTTCCATGGGGCTACATGAGAAACTTTGTGGAGGGTTGAGCCAAAATGCTTAGCTAAATTCTACATAATATTAATTGTATTTCTTTATAAAAGCAGTAAATAGCATTGTTTTGACAAGCTGGTAAGACTGGTAACAGTATATGTTATGATTAAGCCATGAAAAAGTGAGGTTGCCTTATTAAAAAAAAAAAGTAATAATAAAAAAAAAAAAAACACCTCTAAAATAAAACCAATGCAGATTTAGTCCATGCATGAGGTGAAATTATAAAATGTTTATTTTGTAATTCCAAGTTATCTTAAACGGTCCGGTCAGAGTCAACCAAAGGGCCGTATGTGACCTGGGAGCTGTACAATGCCCAGGTCTGGCTATAAGATAGATACACCTGTAATTTTAACGCCACACACTGACCACTGTCTCTCAGGTCTAACTCAATCTACTGTCCGTCCCACCATCCCGCCGCAAAACCAAGGGAAGCTGAGCTTTCTCTGTTGTGGCCCCTAAGCTCTGGAATGCCCTCCCTCTACGCTGTACGCTGAAGCTGTCAACTTTAGACTTTTACCTTTTGTGTATTAAGCTACTCTTTCACATAATATTTTATATATTTTATATTTGTTTTATTGTTTCACTATGTTGTGTTTCATGCTGAAAAGCACTTTGGTGCAACTTGTTACAGTTGTTTTAAATGTGCTTATAAATAAAATAAAATGACTTGACTTCACTTGACATTTTCCTGCTATTCAAGAAATATACAAAGCCCAACAATGGTCCTATTATACCATTCAGTGTTTCATATACTAAACAACAGACCTCTTAAACTGTACATTGTTTTTTAAAATGAGTTCATTCAATTTCAGTGCTCCTGTTACACAATGTAGAGCACTAAACATCAACCAGTGCACATTTTTCCCTGTCTTTGTCTCATCTCAAATAGAACAGAAAGAGCATCCGAAGGAGGTGGTCAAGTTACAAAATCTATAAAGTCCTCCATCAAAATCAGCTCAGTGACTTTATGATGAGATTAAT
Organism: Paratrypauchen microcephalus; assembly: GCA_036785185.1. Taxonomy (NCBI): domain Eukaryota; kingdom Metazoa; phylum Chordata; class Actinopteri; order Gobiiformes; family Gobiidae; genus Paratrypauchen; species Paratrypauchen microcephalus. The sequence continues at coordinate 4,527,387 of JAVJIX010000081.1, read as the reverse complement.
CTGCTGCTTGATGCTCTGCTCTTCAAAGCACCTTCACACCCTGTTTGTACCTTTCTTCTTGTAGCGGCCCTTTCTTGTGTGCTTTGTTATACAAAATCTTCAAAAGTTTATCAAACAGAGGGGAGGCTCTAAGGAAGAGACAGTGCCTGGGAGAGAAATAAAGGATGGAGATGAAGACAGGGCAGAGATAGATAGAGAAAGGGAAAGCAGAGAGGACAGAGCAGCACTTTGAATAACAGCCCTGCCAAAATAAATCCTCTATGGGAAAAACAAAACATCCTTTGAAATAAAACTCTAGCATCCCCTTCCAAAAGCACCCCAACCTTCATCTATTACTTACAAGTGTCGGGTAACTGTCTGGAAAAGATGGAGGACTTGTCCTTGCACTTCCTCTGCTTACATTAAGTAAGTATGTACACTTGGATACATACCCTAAGGGTTGGACTACATTATTTTGATTGGATAAGGGAATTACTGAGGATGCATAACTAATCGTCGTACTGTACAGAAGCTTTCATAGTGTATGTTTGGTAAATAAGATCTGTGATGAAAAATGCCACTGACGGATGCCTCCCATTTATTTTTACTATCAGATTGATCTGTTCTGTGCTCAGTGGCCCCAGTAAAATCTGGTTTACAGTTTATGTGCTGTTCTGTGTCAAACAACGGTGCTGGAAGCATGAGCTGAGCAGCCTCAGCACTGTTCTACTGAGTTACATTGGACTCCACCTTTAAGCTGTAGAACCCATAGAAAAGGGGAACATGATTTTTAAGTAGAGCCATTTTTGTGGATAGCTATGTCCTTAGCTGTGTATACAAGATGTTTTTCTATCTTCTAAAGATAGAAACAAAGCAGCTTTAAACAAGCAATCCTTTCTGAAAGATTCAGTTGGTAATCACTCGTGAAAAATGTGAGCATCAAACAAGATGAGTGACTTTGGTCTACACAGCTGCCTTATAAAAAGCAAACAAGCTATAAATAAAAGAGAATTTTATAGAGGTGCGTCTGTCGAAGCTGGGATAGGGATGTTGAGAGGAAAGCAAAGAGATCTGAGAGACATCAGAGACTGTGGTGCATGACATTACCTATTATGAATACAATGTGATGCTATTTGAATGTGACGGTAGGAACAGGTTGGTGCAGTGTAGGACTGGTGCCACTACTTGTAATGAGATTCTTTGATGTGGCAGATATGGGGAAGTGAGCAGGGAGTGGGCCCTCTGGTGATGAAAAGGGAGAGGGTACCATGGCACACAATCACCAATGGTGGATATGATAAGAGTTGTAAAGTTGTACTATCAATATAAAAAAATAAAGTTATAAGACAAGCACATTATGAAATATCTATCAGTTCCCAAAATTAAGTATATGTGAAGGCAATGGCCACACTCCATTATGCACAGATTGCCAGATATTGAACAGAACACCCTAAAGATCATGTACTTGTTGTGAATACGTATTTCTTCAAAACCTTAGTATTTATTGCCTATTGTTCTTTTTATAGCAAAAACAAAAGTAAATAAAATACGCAGCTTGCTTTTTACACACACACACGCGCGCGCACGCGCGCACACACACACACACACACACACACACACACACAGACACAGACACACACACACACACACACACACACACAGACACACAGACACACACACACACACACACACACATACACACACACACACACACACACACACACACACACACACACACACACACACACACACACACACACACACACACACACACACACACACACACACACACACACACACACACACACACACACACACACACACACACACACACACACACACACACACACACACACACACACACACACACACACACACACACACACACACACACACACACACACACACACACAGTGACCTTAAGAGCTTTGCCTCACTCCAGGTGTCTCCTGGAGACTAGGTTTGCTTTTCTGCCATTAACACAAATCTCCACCTGCCGTCTCAGTGCAGCCTTGGCTGCTTTTATTTTTGACAGAAATCAATCGTGCTGTCACAAACCATCATCAGCTTACAGTGTGTTTGAGCGCACCCCGCTGTGCACAAAATGCACACTCGCACACAATTACTTACAGACAAAGACAAACAAAAGGCTGAGAGCAGCACATGGGCCCTGCTTGTTGTTCTTTGATGGCAAACAGAATAAAGACGGTGAAAAATAATGTGACTCAAAATGGGGATGAGACAGTGTGTATTCAGAGACCTTGTACTCCTGACACCTGAGAGTGAGGGTAAAACAAAACAACCAGTGTCTTATGGGAATACTGCACAAGATGTTCTTTGTGACTGAAAAAATCTGGCTTATAATCATAGATACTGTACTACAATCAGAGTCTTTTCATAATGAGAAGGTTATTTTGTTCTGTTGTTTTCAGTGTAGCAGTTGTCCCTCTGGTTGTCAGTTCATACATCTTATCTTATACATCTATATCTTAAGCTGATCAGGGACCCTCCTGTTGTTTCTGAGGCCAGGTGTGGGGTTATCATGAAGCCAGTTCCTTACCAGAGCCTGCAATCTCCAAGGTTGTCTCTGACAAGGCTTAAATATCGCAATCAGTTATCCTCTGCCTCCACATAATCAGGAGATCTCAGTCCATTGTTCCTCACAGACAGTACTAATGCACCAAACAAAGGATAATAATCTACAGTGTGGAAACAAAACAGAGAAGTTCACAGGCAAACTCAATATGGTGAAATCAGTTGAGAGGACAAAAGGGTAAAGTCATACTCTACACATGAGGAGAGGACAGTGGTTTCACCTGAGATTTAAGATCATCAAAGCCGACGGCTTCCACCTAGCATGTAAGAGCTCATGAGTCACAGCTCATTTCTTTCCCAGTCTCCATGTCTGTTGGCAGGCAAATGACTGGCCATACCTCCCCATATCCTAGTGCAGCATACATTGCCAGGCCTGTCCCAAATGTAAATGTTACATATATACAGGTAGACAGAGCAAGATCAGCCACACCACAAATAATAATGCACCAAAAGTCTCACACACATATATACATCAAATACTATATATATATATACATCAAATACTATATATATATATATATATATATATATATATATATATATATATCAAATATACAATATTGTATTTGATATTGTATATAAAATACAATATCAATACAATATCAAACTTGTTAGTTTGCATTACAGTATCTGATTTTTTGTGAAGCATTTCAGCTTCACAACTGACCTTATATAAAGTTATAATAAACATTTGGAAATCATATTTTGTATTGTTTTTAGAATGTGTTTTGTCAAAACAGTCAGGGGCCCCAGCATCACAGCAGGTAGAGACCTCCTGAGGCTGCTGTGGTACAGCTTTCACTTCCTGCTCTGCATCTGAACACAGAGTTTGTGTATTTCTCCTCCGCACAGGCCCAGATCTCCGCCTGCTACAGCTGTGACCCCTGAGCACTTTGAGCACAGCAAGGTGGGAGGACATACAACACGCAGCGCTCGCCTCTGTAATGTACTCTATTTTTGAAACAACACTCCTCATACACTCAGCACCTGCATTTTTAGAATAGACACAGAAAAAGACTAAATGTTTCACTCTTGCTGTGCATATGTGCTCCAAGTCAGACAGTAAATCTGCAGTCGTCTTTAAACTCAAGGCCACATTATGACTGTCAGTGTCTCGCCTCTGCACTGACCTCAGCCAGGATTTATGTTGAAGAGGTGCTGAAAAAGAAGCTGTGCCAATTCTCTAAAATTACCAGAAGGCACAATAAACTTTCCTATAAACCATTCTTAATCATAATCCCAAATTGCATTAAAGATTGTTTCAAAGACTTTCCAAACAAAGGTCTGTTTGAATCATTAGTAATCAGACAGCAAGCAAATTAAATCAGTGCAGTGATCAATGCCAGTGGATCGATTGGTGTAAAGGACAGCAGATTCGACCCCAGAGAGCTGTGGAATTCCAGAGGCCAAACAGAAGGCCACGGATCAGATTCCACTTTATAGCCACAGCTGTCAGAGCCAATTCATGTCAAAACAGGACACCTTTTCAGAGGAAAACTAAAACAAAACCTTGTGAGGGCAAAGCTACACAGTGAGTTGCCTGCTGGAATTTCAGAGACAATATATTAAGGTACTACTCTGCTTTGTCTGTCTCAACTTCCTGTTTAAGAAGAGAATCCAGACTCCGCAGCTGCTCAACAGATGGCTCTTCTCTATGTATTTAGGGCCAGAGACAGCTGCTTTAAAAGGTGCAAGAGCAAACATTTATCACCATGACTGACCCCGTGTTTGGTAATGGAACATAATTTAGACCGATTGATGTGATATTTTGGACAGTCTATTGATCATGCTCTAATTAAACTATTCTTTTCAGTCATGCTGTTAAAAGTCACATCCATAATAGCGTTCACTCATCTCCAATTTTCTCAACCTGTTTTACTCATTCAAACACAATTTTTTCTTCAAAAATGTCAAAGCTTTGAAATGAAAGGTGAATGAAAAGTGTTCTCCCCTTAAACCCGGTCCAGACGACAACTTTTTAAAAACTTTCCATTACTACATCACGCATTAGATACGTTAGATACAGTAATCTGTTGATTTGGGAAAATATGGTAAATTTCATAATGAATCCCCAAAATTAGGTGGCTACATTACATTGAAAATGAAACAGGAGGCCATCCTGGAATGAAACAATTGCTAAATATTAAGTATGAGAAACAGTGTTTACCCACACCTTGTATTTCACACATAGTCCAATAATGCATACATGTTTTGTGAGAAATATAGTTGTGAATTCCATAAATGTTTCACCTTGTTAGAGACTTACAATTATAGCAGCGGCCCCTGAGGCAAACCTAATCTCAAAGTGAAGGGAAATCTTCTATCATATCAAGTGAAATTACTGCGAGCTTTTCTCAGCCTATTCCGATAAGATACCGATCAGCCAAATAGATTGGCTTTTCCATTATCAGCGGGGAGATCTGGGAAGGCATTGGCTAGATAATTTGCTAATGTTTCCTGTGACCTCCCCAGATTTAAATTATGTCTTTGGCTACACATCAACTTAGTCCTTCTGTTTACCATGGTGCGAGCACTCAAAGAGCCATTAATATTCATTGCAACATAACTGTCTTCTCACATATTTCTCTACTGCTTTTACTAACAGCGGCTTTATTCTAAGATTGTGGTTTGAGTTTACTATGGGTGCCTAGAAAAAGCATGGAGGAGTGATAAAACAAAAATATCTTTTACAGTATTTAATAGGCAAAATCCTTGAAGAAAGGCTCCTATTGTTAATTTCTAAGTAGAAGAGAATAATAAGCTGCTTTGATATTAAATGTGCACATGTATCAAATGAAGCTTGTGGTTTAAATATACAGTAAAAGTGACTGCTTAATTATATATGCCTGCATTTTTACTTAATGACCACACTTAATTAAAGTTTGTATGATGAATTAAAAACACACAGGGGTTTATTGTGTAAGTGCTGCTTACAGTACATCTATTGGTATACAAAACATATCTGATTTGTTAGAAGAAGAATGTTCAATTTTGAATATAGTAAATATAATTAAACTGAAGCAACAACAAACAGTGTTTATTTGTTCTGTGCCCAATTACAGTTAAATGGTGAAGGAAGGGTGACACCAATGGGGAATTGAAATACAAATCATGCATATTACACACATCATATAATTACAAATCCCCCTATTTACAAATACATTGATTACAGTCATCCAGTATATTTAATGTAACCTGTGAATGACAACTAAAGGGATCAGGGCAACCACCAATAAGAACAAAATGAGAGTAACTTTTGTGATTATGAATTAGTATCCATGCTCAGAGTTTATATTCTATTGCAGTTATTAAATCATCTGGAGCAGTGTGGCTCAGTAAGACGCCGCATTAGCGTGCCACACCCCCTCCCATTACCAGGTGCAGCCCTGTGATTTAAGGCTTTGATTCTGTTCAAATGACAACAAAGGTGAGCCTACAGCTGACACTCCTAATTCATCATCCACGGCTTGATAAGAGTGGGATTAATGCTTTGAATGCTACGGTCGAGGCAGTCATCCATTTTAAAGCTGCTCCCTGAAGGACACAGCTAAAACGGGAAAACACCTGAAACATGGAGAGTGAAAGGTAACTGAGAGATGATGCTGAGCACTAAAAGTACTAAAGCTTTAAGCAGTACACTGACAGGGAGCATCTCGCAGTAGGACCTTGCCCCAAGGCCTTGGCCTTCATCCCAGAAGCAGATGGTTGGAAGACCCGAGGTGAAGTATAACCCATATGCTAAAATGCAAAATGTATATCCTGTTGCCCATAACTCAAAGCAAAGTATGTTTTAGAGTTGTGTGCAAATTATTTGGAATTTCAACAAACATCTGAAGATTTTTGACAACCTGTCCCTATAATATCAAACATAACTTCTGATATCGAACCAAAGCTAGTGAGGCCAGTGGTCACATACATTTTAACAGTATGTCCGGTATTCATCTTATTACAATGCAGAAAACTTGATATAAAACATAAAACTATTTCATTCATGACATATTGACAGCTTAGACCAAAGCCAAATGTAAAACAAAAGTGAGAATGCCTTTACAACATTTACATACTAAATTAACTGAAAAATTACAGCATATTGGAAAGTTGCTTAAAAAAACCTCAACAGAAATACAGCAGCATAACATGAGCACTGCTAATCTGGGAGTACAGAGCATTTGTGCTATGAATCATTTTAACCTAATAGAGCAGGCCAAAAAGTAATGAAACCTCATAATAATTGTGACTTGTGATCTTACTATATAACTTTATGTGAATCATAACTGGTGAAAACCTAATGTACAAAACAAATAAGAAACATTTGTGAATTTCACTATATCTAAGTGAGCACAACATGTATTGTGGACCATTAGTTTGTATTGAGTGCTATCTGGAGATAGAGAGTTGAATGCTCACTAGTGCAGTTGAGAGGGGACAGTCTGTATTGTCTCCACTCTGAGCCTATGATAAAGCAGCATTAGAATTCCCACTTCCTGCTCTCATGCCAGGGCTCTTTGTTCATCAGAATGCACAGCCCATTCAACTGAGCACCCAACAGACCACAGTAATAACAGCCAAGAGTTTAGACTGGTATCAGCACTGCTGCTTTCAAGTCTCTCACCCAATCTTTATTTTTCAGTTTGACGACTAAGACCCTCTGACCCCAGAATGCCCCAAACAAGGCAATATTGTCTTATTTATCAACTTTTAATTCAATTTTTATATATAATCCAGGAGAATCTGAGGCCCACTAAGATACTGTGGGTTATGTTACACAAAGCTTTTTCACACCTAATGATGTGGAAGAATATTGGAATTTCTCTGAGCAAAGTGTTTTGTTTTGTTAATTGTCATATATAGACAAAGAAATTACAGCTGCTCCAGTTCCCCTTCTTGTACTCACACTGCTGTGCATTGTGCAGAGTTTTGCTGCACAAATATCCCAGTAAGGGCAGTATGGCAGCAGATGTTATGAGCATCACACAGCACCGAGTGGGTCTGGAGCTGCCATTACATGGGAACTAGGTCACTATTCAGGCCTACTCACTTCCATTGACTGTTTTGAGTGACTATTGATTTTCTGACTGAAGCAATGACTTCATTAATATCACCATTAGTCTGCCATCTGACACAAATGGGGAGCTTGGCTGTGGTGGGGCCAGATATGTTTGTAAGTCAAATCAGAGATTGAATGGATTAAACATACAATCACAGTGATGTGGGTTATATTGTAAAATAGAAAAAGAGTATAAAAGGCTTTTCGAAATGAGTGTTCTTTGAAGCAGAGCAAGGCTCAAATGAAATTAATAAAAATGAATGTCAGCATGACTACACACAAAGGCATGCAAACATTTCACTAAATTCATCTCTCATCATTCAATTTAAACTTAATCTGTGAGATGAGTGAAAAATCGACCGATCACTTTACAGCAGGATTTCAAAACAAAAAACAATGAAAGCAGGATTATTTTCCCTTTAATCTGAGGGCACAGGCTTAGCTAAAATAAAAACATGGCCATGGGAACATACAAGGGAGTAAAAAGGCTCTCTTCCAACCAAATGCAGTTCTCAGTGCACAGCACAAATAAGCAATGAATGTATGTGGGTACAGGAGAGAAAAGAAAATGGGATTTCAGATCTATATTAAAACTGCAAATAGTTTTTTTTTTAAAGATTAGTGACAGCACAAGGACGTGGCAGCAATGGGACTTGTGAAAAATGGTTTGCCCCTCCCTACTGGGACTATTTTGAAAACCATCATGTTGACAAGCATCAACTTGATTGTTCAAATGCATTCTGTGCTGAAAATCCTTGACAAGTTGCTCTGAGGCATGTGGCGATCTTTTGGAGAGTGAAAGAAACACAAATCAGGATAATATATTATACTGATGTATTTAAAATGGTGGTGTTAAACTCATAAGTGTCTGTTCATCCTCTTGTTTCTCTTTATGCACCTCAATTACTCATACCTGGGCTACACATTATATAATTGCAGTGACTTGAAACTAACATTTTGTTTTCTAAATAAACAAAGTCACTGCACAGATAATTTTTGTTTAACCACGATCATTTACAACAGGGCAAAACAAAGTGGAGTACCCATGAACGTTGAGTATCAGAACTATCTCAGGCTGTGGTGGCTCTGTTGTCAGAGATGTACCTCGCCCAACCCAAAGATACAATTTGGACATGTTTAAATAAACAAATGTTTTATTTGTCAAAATTGTCTACTATTTATTAATCTGCAGAAATACATACATACAAATGATCAAAATATGCTTCCATGTGACCATGAGGACCTGCGGGCCCAGAGTGAGTGTATCTTGGGAACACAGGCTGCTCATGATAGGGCCCATCACTGGTTTCCTGTCTAATGTCCCTCAACAGCTGCTCTGTCACCACCCACCATTAAGTCATAGCTTGTGTCCAACACAGGGGCCAATCTATGCCTCTGCGGCCCACCCTGGCCCTGTGCCTTTATCACAGCCAACCTTTCAGTGACAGACAGGACTGATCCACCCTGCAGCAGCATCCACCCTGCCAGTAAAAGGACAGCAGTGGAAAAAGCCCCCCAGGGCCCACTGAGGATGGACTCATGAATCAAACATGTGCCTGAAGCCTCTTCTTATCGCCAGGGTCAGCCCAGGCATTAATACGCCATGTCTCAAGGGAGCTACCTACTGTGACCTCCCCAGTCCCCCCCAACAGAAGGGCACAGTCTGCAGGAGCCAAACCAGAAAGAGAGCCCTTCCTCCAACACAGTCACTTCATATTACATCCACACACTGAGAGAATGGCAAAAAAGAGGGCCCAAATCAAGCATGAAACATCTACAGATAATGAAATAGAAAGAAGAAAAACAATATTATTTGGTACAGTGTTTGAAAAGACTTGCACATGAATAAATTGAATGTGTACAGGCCCTTTCAAATACCACCAATCTTCATTGGCCAGATGGAGGTGATGTATGTGAGTGTCTGCCAGCGTAAATTAGGCAGTCCAGCCCGCTGTGTGGTAAAGCATGACGGGGCCGGACACTGCACTAACTCAGGAGGCCCAGTGCCACGCACAGCAGCCTCTCTCTGCTCCAGCGTGCCATAAATCATCAGCTGGAGGAAATGAATCGCTGTCCGTCCAGGCTGGACACACCAGCTGGCACCGCCATCACCTGACCAGCAGGAGCTCCTGCCCACATGAGCCGCTGGAACCAAGAAAAATGATGCATGGAGGCAGACAGAGCCATAGCCGTGTGCACGCTCTCATTAGTCTCCTCTGGGCTTCCTTCACACTGAGTGAAAGGGCACACAAAATATAATTCAGACGTCACCTGAGGGAGAGAAAGGAGGGAATGATCACCCCTGGTCTGCCCACAAATCTATGGAGAAGTGAAGTGGCAGACATTTAGTATTCCCAATCCTATCCAATGAGAGGCTCCTACAGGCTCCTACAGCTCCATTGAAACAGCAAGAGATACACGACCACATTCATACATTACTGCATACAACTGTACAACAACTCACCCTTATGTAACAGATAATCCTATGTCCTGTCAATCATCATATCATTTTTGCACTGTCTTCCTTATGACCGCTTGTATATAGTTGAGATTTTTTTATTACTTATTTTTCTATTTTATTTTGACTTGTACGATAACAATGTATATATTGTTATCGTTATGCCTAATTTGACACCTGCTATCTTAATGTGCAACATGTGTGGGAGTCTTTGTATTTGCTGTTTTTAATGAATTATTTTTAAAAGTAATGAGTCAACCCAATTGGGGATGCCTTTGCATTCAGATGTAGTTAACAGAAAACATGTTGATGAATAGATTTTCACTTTTCAGTATTGCTGAGTTGCTGGTGGAGAGCCCACTTAAATGCTGACCGCTGCGATTATGAGAAGCTGTGTGGGCGTCAAAACTGAACCAATCATCAGGAAAATGGGTTGAAATTACTTCAATACAATCTCACGCAGAGTTGGAGAGATCTAAAATAATATGCGTTTGATCTTATAGCACATTACCTAAATATATAAATATATCTAGTAATTATTTATGGTAAAATTAATCAAAATTATATTTTAAATGATTAAAGTTCACACATTAAAGTTCAGGCATTATAAAAATAGCAGGAAGAGTAATTTTGGTAATTTTCTTTTTAGGAACCCATCATGGTCTCCAGATCAAATAAATGTCTGTGGTTTTGTGATAAATGGAGGGATACCTAGGGAATGTTCTGTGGGCTCATTTGAGGTGGCAAGGTAAAACCTGTCCTGGCATCCTGCCCAAGGCTTAAGCCCCACACCCACACAGCTGTCCGCAATACTCAAATAAAAGGCACGTTCTTAAAGTGGCACTGTGTAAGATCTCTGGTGGCGGATATTGAAAGTTAAACAACACTTTGGAAGATTCTGAAGATAGATACATTTTATGCTCTTCTGTGAGATGTTTCAGGCAAAGAAAGAAAATCTCCATAGAGAGAGGCAGGTAGACCCTCCACCACAAAAAGTTACAAGTCATATCTGTAGCGAGACAGGCCCACACAGGTGCCTCTTTTTGTGCTTTAATAGAATTTATTTAAGTCTATTTTGGCTCAAATCTTACACAGTAGATACAGGTAGACTTGAGTCCATCTTACATTTTCTATAAACTTGGGAAACACATTTAACCTGTAGGTATTTAGGTTTGGGTTTAATTACATGAGCAATAGTCAGGTCAGTAATGATAGTATACTAAACCTTTGCTCTCAGCATATTCCCTTCACAAATAATACAATTCAAGATGTGACTTAGTGGTCACAACAACATTTTATTTTCATCATCTGCAGCTGTCACCTTCAAGCCTGGGTCTAGCATTCAAAACATCCTCATTTGAGCTGATCCATGCAAATGCAGTGTATTCAGTGCAATTCCTCTGGCCTCTCCAGAGCATAATTTCCAGCTGCCTGAGCCCTTGAATTGACCACCCAGGGGAGGGAGAGGAGGAAGTCATTATTACTATCAGTCATACACATCCTCACCACTGCCACACTGCTCCTTCAATCCCAATAAAGTCCTCACATACTTGACTAAAAGATCCAATTTCAAACAGCTTTTAAAATGACAAATAGACATCAACTACATACTAATCACAGCACACACCTTGTGCCTACAGATATGACTGCCCAGAAAAGTACAGACCAGAGACTCTTATCCCAAAATGTGTACCCTATGCAAATCCCAGGGATATTAATATTTCATCATTTGGTCATTGCTGACATATGCCACTGATTGTGCCGACGGGTTGACTGGAATTAGTCACTCCTGGGAGTGGTGTTAATGTGCTGGTGGGCAGTGCAATCAGCTTGGTTTGGGAGGGGTGAGAGCTGGGTACAGGACTGAGGCTGAAACGGCAGGAGCCTTTCACACTCCTAATGTGTAATTAGAAGCCATTTTGGAGTGCTGCCTTCCTACACTGAAATTAAGCAGCATTTATTAATCAGCCAGGCCAGTTCATTGCAACCTCGGATCTCTCCACAAAACGTTGTTCTTAATTAAAGAAAATGGGGAGGGAGCATTGGATTGCAGGTCCTGAGACCCTAGGGGGCAGTCTTTTTACTGCAGATTACAAAACTATTTATAGCATTGTTTAAATGATAATGTAGAATGATTTACACTGTGGTATATTTTTCAACTACAGGCCAAAATTGTTGGGTCCACTTGAATACAAGTTCAGACATTATGCGATTACAAGATTTGTGTGTCCTTTTTAAAGAAATGTGAGGTGACCTGGCCACCCTCATCAGCACTGATGCCCTCATGAGTACAGATGAGTGCTAATGACTTCACTGTGAGCTCAGCAATTAAAAAAAAAAAAACTTTTCACAAGCAAACAATCAAAGCCTACAAAAAATACTGCCTGTACTTTGGTACAATTAAAGATTATACAGTAGCATGCACATATTTGTCATTTTATCCAAAATACTTTTTCAAGAACTGACTCTATAGGGACATGAGTTTGTGGACTGTATTTAGTGCAATCGCACCTTCATTGTAACATTCAGTATACTGTGGCTGAATGAAGCCAGAGTCTCACTAAACTATTGTCAACAAAATGTCACTGAAAGGTCATTGAAGGCCTCTGTGCTCTCATCAACAACAGTTAAACAGTGACACATAAACAGAGGTTTGGTTGCGAGCTTATCAATGTTATTAGAAATGTCAAATTTATCTAAGCAAAAAGTCACATCTAAAGAAAAAAAATACTTATTGCAGGTTTGAAAGAATAAGTTTTTGTTTTTTTTGTACTGTATATAAAGGCAAGATTTGCTGCTGTCTTGTAATCAACAAATAAGTTTGAAAAAGTGTCCAACTGTACAACTGGGATAGGATACTACTATAAGATAAATGTAAGTAGTATCTGTGACTGTCTCTAGGTTCTGGCCTACTGGACAGAGAGTGCACCACAGGGGTGTCCCTAGGGAACTCGACACAGCGGGTTTCAGAGGGGTTACTGGACTGTGCTGCTGTCTTCGACTGTGAGCGCCACTGGGGACTGAAGCACAGAGGCCTTATGGCGCACTGAAGCCTGAGCCTGGCACCTGGGCTGTCTGTCACAACCACATACACACAGGATGCTGACACTTGATAGAATGGGAGCTGTGGCTGAAACATCACAAGTCAAGACCCAGCTGACACTATGAGACGTGTGCAGTTCAGTGACACACCTAAAGCCAAGGCATTGCTCTTTATTCTTTTCCTTTACATTGGATACAAAAGGTAGGATCTCATAGATGGAACTCAAATAAGACTAAAAAGTGACTGTGTATAAACCAATACTACTGAAAGCATAAATATAAAAGTTAGTCATGATGAATGTAAAGTTTAATTGTTGATGAGGAGGTCAAAATGTACTAATATTTACAGAAAAAAGTTAGAATATCTTTACTACTTCTAAGATGGACTACAATTACCATGTGGCTATTATCAGCCTGATCCCATCAGATTTCAGAAGCTAAACAAAGCCGGGCCTGGTTAGTACTTGGGTGGAACCGCTGGGAAAATCAGGTGCCACAGTGGGGCGCCAGTCGCAAAAACTGTTGTTGTGTCCTTAGGCAAAGCACTTCACCCACATTGCCTAGTATGAAAGTGGTGTGTGTGTGAGGGAGGGTGGTCTCGCTTCCGTCAGTCTGCTCCAGGTTAGTTGTGGCTACAATAGTAATTTACCACCACCGAGTGAATGAAAAATACTCTGTAAAGCATCTTTGAGTGTCCAGAAAAGCACAATATAAAAGTGATGCATTATTATTATTGTTATTATTATTACTAATTATGGCTTTATTAAAAAGTGCACTACTATTGATTCTATTTGTAGGACTGTAGTACTACTATTACTACATCTACTACAACCTATACAGTTTTAGTGATGTTCGCCAGTGCTGTTGTTTTTTTGTACATGCAATTGTTACTATCTGGGCATCGAGGTTCAATTCCCAGCCTCAGCCGATTGGCAAATGTCTGTACTCCCTCTCTCCCCATTTCACGCTACAGCTGTCCTGTCCAATAAAGCCTTGAGGCCAGAAAATACAGTTTCAATTTTAATTTACTTATTTCAGTTCCAAAATTGCCACTTGTGCATCCACCATTATTTACACATTATATTGTTTACTAAATAGCTATCAACATCTTTATATATACATTATTTTCAGAAATTCTGAAATAAATGTCATTTGTAAAAGTATCTATGAACTAAATTTGTGCCACTATTCATTTTAATGGCCAGTTATGTTCCACTTAACTTCACAGGTCTTGTGTGAAGCCTGGACTTGCTGTGTCAGAACTGGACAGGCACAAAACGCAGAGACCCGGGACCTTGAAGGAGATGTCACAGGGAGGCCGGAGTCAGTCAGCTGAGTGAGCGATGGTCCGCACGCTCGCCTGAAAGCATGACATTGCCGAAGGGGGAAAAACACCATTTTATCATTCAGTGCGATTCTCAGCCTCTCTCCCTGTCAAACATGCCATATGTCCCCGTCACAGGTCGTCCTGCTGGCTTATCAAGTGTGACAGGGCTATTCACACACTGCTCCCAATCAGACAGCATCTCCTTCAGAAAAAATCACCAGCACCACACTGACAGGCTGTCAGGCAGAGGGCACCAACCTCCACAGGACCCTGGCTCAAAGGCTGCCCATCTGAGGAGGGGGCAAGGGTCAGGGGTCATGAAGGAGACACGAAACAGCAGATATACACCCACAGACACATTATTAGTAGACACATATTATATTTCATTACTAGCCTTTCATGTATTGCATAGCTTGAACCTAACTTTTTGCTGACAGATGCATAATAAATATCTTTTGTAACCAAATACTTCAATAAAAAGGCAAATAATGTTTGAAATGAGATCCTACGTACAATGATATATTGTATTGTTCAATGAGTTGTACAGAGCTGACTTTTCACACATACTGCTGATTGCAACATCTGTGAGGCAGGTTATTTGCCTGACAGGAAACTGAAGTGGTATGTAAATCTTAACTGGGACCTTGCACTGCAACCAGGTCACCAGCCTATTTTCCTACCCACTAGACCATACAAGTCCCATGTGTTATGCCAATCTAAGCCAACAAGTCAGGACACACAAAGGTCAGTGAGAAGAAGCCAAGTCGCCTCTGTCAGTTCACTTTTGGAGTCCTCAAATGTTTACTTTTATATCAAAGAAGAATCTCGGGGACACTTGACTCCCAACACAATAACACTGCAGATCCTGAATATATTCACTAACTGAGCAATCAGGAGCAAAGTGGGATGAAAATTACACTTATCCCCCCTGAGATGATATGCATAGAGAAATAAATCAGAGTGCAAGAGGGGCAGAGGGTAGAAGTGCTATCACCTGATCCGTCTTATCTTAAAAAAGCAGTGAGATGTGTCACCTCCACTCTTCAGAAAAAGAGATAGAGCCCTCCTGGCACATTTTTATAGAAAAGATTTCTGTGAAATGATTGCTAATCTATGCAAAAAAGCAATCAGTAACTCATTCATAATGCATGAGCAACGAGATACCAATTTTGCAACGCTTTCAGATTATTAGATGTTATCATGAATGCAGCAGATGAAATATGAACCCTTCTACCTGTCCCATTGTAATTACACAGATGCAGAGGTTTAGAAATACATGAGAAGAGAAAACCTGAGAAATAAACCAGGCTTACAGAGAGACAGAGACTCAAAATGTATTGAAAAATGTCTAACTGCAGATTGCATTGGATGGGAATATTTATTTCATACAGCTTTATGGTTCCATTTGTGGCATGATTTATCAAACTTAAAGCTGTGCTTAAAGTACATCTGGCTGACATTTTAATAGTCCATCAATCACACTGTGTCTTGAGATAACATTTTGATTATGCTCCATCCACAGCTGAAAAAACTCTAATGAATTGGCTGCAATCCCAGGGAGATTATGAGAATCCATTTCTAATTCAAAACGACTTCAAAGTAAGAATATTAGATAAGCAGTTTTTTTTTTTTTATTCATGAAAATTAATTTAGTTTTAGGATATTTTTGTTTCCCATAGACCCTAATGCACTGCATGCAACAAACTGCCAGTTTATATGTGTGAAAAATAAACCCTATGCTGCGGATTATATATTTTACATTCATTTCTTGCCATAATTATTAAAAGCCTGGATAATACACATGTTCGCACCGTAAATAAATTGAAGAAGCTTGTTCATATTTAATCTAATTTAAAGCCACTCTAAAATGAAATGATAATGAAATTGAAAGGATAATCCTGAACACAGATAAGGAAGACTTTGATTCAAATGGGCTAAATACTACTTCAGCCTAAGATATCATCCTAAAACAGGACAAATTACTAATTGGAGGAAGAAATACATAAAAAAAAATTGTGCTTGGCAACAACAGAGCAGCAGATAATGAGGTATGTATGTAGCTGATGCCCTACGCCTGACACATCAGGATCGATGGAATTACATGATTATGATTATGATTATGATTATTATGATGATGATGATGATGATGATGATTATTATTATTATTATTATTATTATTATTATTATTATTATTATTATTATTATTAAAATAAAATAAAAATGAGGGGGAAAAAAGGCAAATCCAGCTCAAAACATCTGATATAAAAATTGTCTGCAATAGAGTATAGGGTTGTCAGGGGTAAAGGTTCAGTATATCAAATAGTGAAAAAAAAATGTGGAAGGTGTAGTGGGAGAACAATTCAACTTTTGTTCAGCGCCTTAACTTCCTTGGCCTCCTGTGTTAATCTGACCTTTGCCCCTCAGTTCATATACCACCCCTCACACTGAAAGGGCAAATACCCCCAAGAGGATCAGACCCATCAAGACAGAGAGGAGCTCATGAGGCTGACATTGCCACTGTCATTCCTGATAAAGCCAGATAATACGTACGCACAGCACAACAGATTACATACACATGGCAAATATTCTGTTGTTATACATGGGCAGTGAAAAGCTATTAAACCAGGGTACATGCAAAACATGTTATCTTCTCAGCTCAAGCTAAATCTTTTTTATTTATTCTAATTTTATTTTATTAGAGGAACCTTACTGAAATTTAAAATCAAATTTTCAAGAGTGCTTTTTTAGCCAAGAGGCAGCAAATAATTCTGCATTCAAGCTCAACATAGCTTTTGACAAGCATTCACCAGTTAACTAAGCAACTATGAAGAAAATCTAGAGGACAGTCATCAAATTTGAAATGTTATACTATTTTGGTGAAACAAATTTAGAACATCAAGATCCTTAATGTTCTTAAGAACATTACAGCTCTCTGCTCCTGGTGTAGGCGCCTCCTCTGATGGTGCTTTCTCAACTGGTTCACCTGTATTCAGCCTCACATTTTACTATGTGTAGTTTTATGTATTTTAACATGTTAGTATGTTCTTAATTTAAGAACATCACAAAAATAGGTTTCTATCGCCTAAAAAAGTCCGCCCCATTCTCTCATGCTTTTATCACAAGTCGAATAAAGTGCTGTAATTCCCTGCCCTCTGGTCTTCCCAAAAAGAGTATTTCAGGTTTGCAAATATTACAAAATTCAGCAGCACGTGTCCTGACTAGGACCAGAGGGCGGGACCACATTACACCAGTTTTAAAATCACTGCATTGGCTCCCTGTGAGTTTCAGGATCAAGTTTAAAGTTATTGCTTTTTTTTTTTTTTTTTACGTTTTAATGGTCTTGGGCCTTCTTATCTTTCAGAACTGCTTTTACCTTATGAACTTTCACAGACCCTGCGCTCCTCCGGCAGCAGACTCCTGATCATTCCCAAAGTCAGGACACACACTCATGGAGAGGCGTCTTTCCAGTACTACGGCCCTCGTCTATGGAACAGTCTGCTGGAGGACCTCAGGGCTGCAGAGAACGTTCATGTTTTTAAGAGTAGGCTCAAGACCAACCTGTTTAGCTTAGCTTTTGATTGAAATGTTATACTTTTACTTGTTTTTATTATTCATATTTTACTATACTTATTTATTTTAGGTGTATATTATTAGCTTAATTCCTATTCCTTTATCATTTTTAAGATTTCTAGTGTTTCCTCTGTAGGAGCCCCCTGCACCGGGAGCGGTGGTCGGCTACAGCTCCCGGGGTCTGTCCAGTGGGCTCCTGGAGGAGGGATGGTGCTTGGGCGCTTGGGCCTCATCTTTCCCCTGGGCCCTGTGGTGGTTCCTGGTGGCAGTGGACGGCTCTCTGCTCTTGGTGTAGTGGTGAAAACAAATTTTAAGATCCTTAAGTTCTTAAGAACATTACAGCTCTCTGCTCCTGCTGTAGACGACTCCTCTGATGGTGCTTTCTCAACTGGTTTGCCTGTATTCAGCCTCACATTTTATGTGTGGTTTTATGTATTTTAGCATGTTAGTATGTGCGTGAGTGTGTGTGCATGTGTGTGCATGTATGTGTGTGTTATTGTTTGTGTGGTTTGGTTGTGTGGTGTTGGGCAGCTGTGGGGGTTGGTTGGGTGGGTGGAAGGAAATGTGGGGTTGTTTTTAATCACTGTAAAGCACTTTGGGTTACATTTTTTGTATAAAAAGCGCTTTATAAATAATGTGTGATCGATTGAAATGACTATTGACGCAAGTTAAGCAGAACAATATCATACATATTATTAGTGGTCATTAGATATGTCATGACACATGGACCACTTTTGATAGACACTGACTGACCACTAGAGACCAGTAGCACCTATAAGTGCTGCAGTCTTCTCACAAGCTATGGAAATTTAAATCAAATCAGTATTCCTTTGCAATTTGTCATGCTTCTAACACAACAGCTGTAGGAGAATAAAATATTCCTCTTACAATGTGCCACCTACCTAAATAAAGGGTATAAGAGGAGAGAGAATTTATTAAACTCATTGTCAGTGGTCATATGTCTGAATGCCTGGAAGATGTAAAACTCCACTAATTTATGTCAAATGATCTGAAAGTCGTCCTTCTGAGACACTTTTTACTGAACCTCTCTAATTTTGACTCTCCCCGTCCATCCTTGACCCCTTCTCCAACTTCCTTCTTTATCTGAAATAATCTCTGAGCCACGGTGGTTTCTATTCATCAGAGCAGAAAGAAGCAGGCACTGACATTGATTAAAAAAAAAAAAAATACAATCTGTGCCTCCCAGGGGTAAACGGAGCGAGGAAAGAGAGAGGCGGGCCCCGTGGTGTCCCTCTTGTCCACCCTTGTCAATGCCATTTCAACTGAAAAGCACAGTGGTAATTAAATTCCAGCAGGGGTTAGGAGCGAGTGTGTGGCATGCTGACGGGGGGCTGCCCTGACATAAAGATGACACAATTCAAGAGGACAGAGGCGGAAGTTGGGCTAAATAAAAGGGAGGGTGACAAATGTGCTTTTTTGGTGGTACATGATTCATATTTCACTGCTACTAATACAAAGGCTCTGAGAGGCCACTCAGTCCTGTTGTCCCTTTGTCCTCATCTTCTGTTAGCACAACTACACTATGATACTTATATAAATACATGAATGCTCCAGTGAAGTTAATGGATGACTTGTGCAAACTGAAAAAACACAATAGAAGTACACAACGTTTTTCTCCAAGGCTTCATGCCTCATACCTGTAGATAATAATTCTAACAATTTCTAGAATTTAAAATAGGTTAGCTAGTGTCAACAAATCAATTACTTGAGTTAATAGTAAACTTCGTACATCGTACATGTACCTCTGCAGCCATCTATTGGCCAAAACAAGCATTACAGAAAGCAAACAACCATTTCCCCATTGGTCTTAATTAAACGTGAACAAGCATTTATTTTAGCACTTTTATTACATGTACTAGGTTTTAAAATAATTTTTCAGAATTGACAAACTCAAAAAAAAAAAAAAAAAACATATGCATTTGATCCCTTGCCGAGTTTGTAGGTTTGCCCACTGACAAAGAAATCAACATAATTTTATCATTTTAATGGTAGGTTTTATTTTAACATTGAGAGATAGAATATCAAAAAGAAAATCCAGAAAATCACATTAGAGAAAATATATTAATTGATTTCCATTTCATTATGTAAAATAAGTATTTGATCCCTTACCAACCATTAAGAGTTCTGGCTCCCACAGACCAGTTAGACACTCCGAATCAACTCGTCACCTGAATTAGACTCCTGTTTTAACTAGTCACCTGTATAAAAGACCCCTGTCCACAGAATCAGTCAACCAATCAGACTCCAAACTCTCCAACATGGGAAAGACTGAAGAGCTGTCAAAAGGATGTCAGGGACAAGATTGTAGACCTGCACAATGCTGGAATGGGGTACAAAACCATAAGTAACAAGCTGGGTGTTAAGGAGACAACTGTTGGTGCAATTGTTTGAAAATTTCAATGATCTCAAGGCAGCTGGGACCACAGTCACTAGGAACCCCATTGGTAACACTTTACGGCGCAATGGATTAAAATTCTGCAGTGCTCACAAGATCCCCCTGTTTAAGAAGGTACATGTGCAGACCCGCCTGAAGTTTGCCAGTGAACACCTGAATGATTTAGACAGTGATTGGGAGAAGGTGCTGTGGTCAGATGAGGCCAAAATCGAGCTCTTTGGCATCAACTCAACTCGCCGTGTTTGAAGGAAGAGAAATTCTCCCTGTGACCCCAAGAACACCATGCCTACTGTCAAGCAACATTACGCTTTGGGGGTGTTTTTGTGCCAAGGGCACAGGACAACTTCACCGCATCAACGGGAGGATGGACGGAGCCATGTACGGTTAAATCAACTTCCTTTCCTCCACCAGGAAACTGAAACTGGGTCGTGGATGGGACTTCCAACATGACAATGACCCAAAACATACAGCCAAGGCAACGGAGGAGTGGCTCAAGAAGAATTAAGATCATGGAGTGGCCCAGCCAGTCTTCGGACCTTAACCCTATAGAAAACCTATGGAGGGAGCAGAAGCTCCGTGACAGCAACGAAACCTTAATGATTGAGAGATGATCTGCAAAGAAGAGTGGACCAAAACTCCTTCTGATATGTGCACAAACCTGGTCATCAACTACAAGAAACGTCTGACCTCTGTGGTGTAAACAAGGGTTTTGCCACTAAGTACTAAGTCTTTTTTGGCTCGAGGGTCCAAATACTTATTTCACACAATGAAACGCAAATCTGTTTATATATTATATTCTATTTCTCAATGTTAAAATAAATCTACCATTAAGATTAAGACTGTTAATTTCTTTGTCAGTGGGCAAACCTACAAATTCAGCAAGGGATCATACACTTATCTCCTCCACTGTACATTTGTCACACAAAAAAAGTCATAAAAAATCTTCTAAACCAATTGCCTTAGAAATAGATAATACTTATTTTTATTAATTATTAATGGAATGTAAAGCATCCACTGTATCCATGTGACCACTGTAGTAGTCCTTAAAATGGCAGATGTCACAGTTGCAGGCAAATAGATTAGTCACTATGGAGCTTAAAAGGTTAAATATTTAGGTCAGTATTGGTTTAAAATCTCTAAAATGTCATCCTTAATTGCATGTGGTGAGTGCTGCTGAATGCCTGGACCACCAATACTTGTTTCCCAGCAATCAAATCCACAGTCTCTAAGATCTTGCATTATGCCATGGACAACAGAAGCACTGGTTTCTGCAGAAAAAAGTAAAGAATGAAAAACATAATCTTTCTACGCATATTGTCTTATTGTCCTTTCCTCAAACACACTTGTTTAATTCCAATGATCAAGTTATACAATTATATTCGCATTTCTTTAAAGATCCCATGACATGGTACTTCTTGATGCTTTTATATGGCTCCTTAATGGTTCCCTAATACTGTAAATGAATCCTTCTTCAAAATCAACACTCAGTGCATGAGAAACAGAGATAAGCTGAGAAAGAGTAATTTTTCTGACTCTGAACACTCTATAATGGGTGTTGTTGCTTGAATGCATAAGAGGAGAAAAAAGCTGGCCAATAGTAGAGGGTGGGGGCGTGGCCAAACGCTCCGCTCTCTGCTCTGAGCGCTCTCTGATCCATTTCCTTGTTTTTGCACGGGGGGAGAGATTAGAAGCGTTCCATTGAAATATAAACACATTCCCACATACAATAAAATTAAACCACTGCTGTTCAAAGGTCCAGAGGCTCAGATAAAGGACTTCCGAGCCTAGAAACACTCGGACGTCCCTCCAGGCAAATAAAAAAACGCATTTCGCATTGCCTAGCGCATTCGCAGTCCAAACTCTCTGGGTGTGATTTACAGAGACGCTGAGTTCAGACAGATGGGGGTGGAACTGCATTTGCATTTCTTTTTTCGATCCGACGTCAATAAGGTGCCTTGTTCAAACTCGCCCGTTTGAGCTCCGATTTTTTGCAATGCAGAAAAGGATCGCAAATGCTCAGTTTAGACATTTCGCAACTTTTAACCAATGGGGGGGGGCTAAACAGGGTAGGGGAGCTCACATTACCGTTCAAAACTCTTACTCTTACTCTTACTCTTACTCTCTCTCTCTCTCTCTCATATATATATATATGTATATATATCTCCAAAATCTTTCTCAACGAATTTGCAGAGATATTAAAAAAAAAAAAAAAATTACCCTGCGGCTGAAAAAAAAGCGGAGATCCTCTAAAAAAACGGAACTCTTTCATCCCCGTTATTGTTGTTTGATAGGCATCTAATTGTATCCCATGTAAGGCTAACAGTCAACATAATATTGACAAAATTTTTTGACAGATAGCAGAAGTAGCTCTCTGCCTTTTCTGTTTAGTAAAAGTAGCTATTGCATGAAGCCAGGACCATTAGTCACATACAAAACATATACATATACTAAACAATTTAAATCTTTAAGAAATCAAATCATTAACATAGTACTTAATGAGCTTACCAGGCCTGAGAAGAGTGATGCCACAGCCTCCTCCTCCTGCTCCAGTGAGTTTGCTGTGGAGTCCTCTGGCCAGTGTGACCTGACATAATGTGTCCAAAGCCGGATGTCCCGCCCCCATGACATTGAGGTGGTGTTGATTTATGTCAATGAGCTCCTAGAAAGTATAGGTTAAAGCACATAATTATTGAAAAGTACATAAAAAGAAAACTTGTACAGAACAGGCATTTTGAGAATATTTTGTTTTGTGATATAAGAAAGTGTATGGTAAATTAGGTTCCGTATTAAATTAACTTTGTACCTCTAGACTATTGTAGTGCTCTCCGGTAATTGGCTCATAGGTCATTTCTGAAAGCACTTTCTCACAAGTGCAGGAAATGGCATCCACCGAGTCAAGCACAGGAGTCATAATTGTAGGAAACTGTTTTAGGGCAAAAAAGTAAAATGTAATTGAATTACTAAAACAGCACAGGAATATACAACTCAGACACTCAAACTTAACAGTGTCCAAGGTCTCAATAGAATAATGTTAAATAACTTACTAAAACAATGGCATTATTTTATCTTATTTGCACATAATACTACTACTACTTTTTATTATGTAGGGTACTTCACAGCTCAGTAAAACATATGTCCAGTATTAAGTAAATGAAGTGACTAAACAAAGCATAAATGTGTGAACAATTTTGTTTGCTTTAGAAAAAATGTTAGTACCACAACCACCATACAGATATTGTAAACAGTATAGATCTGTGTATTACCAAGATACAGCTCACAGAAGCAACGCCAATAGTTTAATTTGAATAATTTATGCGAAAAGACTTTTAATAAGCACTAGAGTGTCTGTAATGTAAAATTAACACAACTATTATATTAAATACAATGTACATATGAGAAAGGAAGAAGCAGTTGCACCTTATTAATTTTGTCCTTCACTCCAGCCACAAGTACCGTAGTGCTGCGAGGTACTTTGGTGTTAGTCAGAAGGATTCTTAATAGTGGTACTCTATGAAAAAAACACATTTACAGAAATAAAAAGTACACACACAGTTGTATAATGCCATATGTGTACCTGCTTAGTGGTATAATTTTCCCTGAGAGAAATCTCAAAATCCCACCTACAAAGAAAAAGGAAGAAGTCTTAAAATTATTAAATGTTTTGTTCTAGCATTTTTGTTTTATTTTTAAGAAGGCCAACTTACCCCAAGTTCCAACAGCATTGTCAACTCCAGAGGGATTGCCATGAATTATCATCTCCCCTTTAAACGCCCAACTATTGATTAGCTCTAAATCCTCCTGACACCACCTGTAACAGATCAACTGTAAGCAAAGGTTTACAACACGCTGCTTTCTCTTTTTACACTGACAACAAGCTCCTTCTGCCATTTTCTAATGCTCCACATAACATTAACAGATGGGAAACTGGAAGTGCAACATCATTTACGGAATTTTCATGGGAAATATCTAAGATAAGATAAGATATGCCTTTATTAGTCCCTCAGTGGGGAAATTCCATTGTTGCAACTGACTTGATAGAAAGAGTGGATGGGAATGTGTGTGTGTCTGTGTTACCTTACCCTTACCTGGCAGTGTGTTCTAATTCTCTGAGGGGTGCAGTGATAGCTCCACTTGCACAGAGCAGAGCTGCAGCCAAACAAACAGAGAAAGCAGCACTGGATCCCAGTCCTGCCCCAGTGGGAAGCTCAGACCACACAGTCACTATCAAGCTGGGCAGTTCACTACAAGAATAAAAAGAAAACATACACAGAGTAAATTAGGATAGTTTTTAAAAAGCTAAAAATTTAGAACAACAGTACTCAAAACACTTAAATACACCATTCTTTAAAAAATAATATCAAGACAACAATACACTTGCTTGTTAAACATCAATGCAAAGTATTTATTTCTCAAGATGTTTTTTCCCCTTTTATGCTAGATAGCTGAAGTGAAGTGGGCACAGATATGCCCTTACCCTGTTCCAAAGATGGATATATAGATGTAAAGGAATGCCAGGGTAGCCATATTTGATGTGTCCAAGTTTCCATTCGTTACTCCGACAAACTCCCGCAGGCACTTTACTAATTCAGCATTCAGGAGTTTGCCTTCCTCCTTTTTACCTGCTATAAAACAAACAAACTAAATAATTTGTTTATTTCTACTCAACAATCAAAAGTACCAAAGCCTGCCAACACAGTTCGAAGAGAGCAGAGGTACACAGAGAATATTGTATGTAATTATTAATATTAATCTGTTACTCACCACTAGGATCAGGAACCAGTCGCTTCAGTTCTGTCAGATCCCAACAGAGGAAGGTGTTGATATTGGGGAGTTTGAGGCTCACTTTACCATCACTGGTAGCTTTTAATCGTAAATATGTTCTCAGATTCAAACTGACGGCAAGGGCCACCTGGAAGCACAATAAATTATAATCTAGCCTAATTAAAAAAAATTTACATTGTAAATATTGCTTAAAAGCCTGATACCTTCCCGTGCACAACAGCATGCTCCCCATGCAGTATTGCCTTCCCTGGAGCAGACAGGATGCACTCATTTACATGCATTACAGCAATGTTTCGTATCTGAAACAGCGCAAACAGGCGACTTAGTCTTTGCACCGGTTGGATTATTAGCAATAACTACCAGCTACTTTTAGCTCACGTTAATCTCCTGAAACTTCAGCGGCGAATACTTTATAACAATCCGTACATTGCCCGTACAAACTCAGTCTAAGGCGAGACTTGATCTGAAATTACTGCAAAGAACTAACCACATCACTTTGACACTCATGAATACCTCTGTCGCGTGTAAAAAGCACACAAAAACACTCAGAAATGGGACGAGCGTTGCCTCGTTTTCCAACATCCAATCAGCGAAAACAATAGTGACGTCTTTACTGCGCTGTCTAATCACCGCTCCGCTCTTTCACATCACACAACCAATCGTACCACGCTAAAGAAACGCCCATAGACTACAGGGCCTCATTTGGGTCAAGTTGGTTATGCTAACAGAGCTAACCGTTAGCTTCTTCATTATCATGACTGTTTTAATAAGACCCGGTCACGTTCGCCTCGGTATAAAAATGATTATCACCGCTCACCCAAGCTGCAGGGTGTTTTTTTCAAAGAGAAGGTACGATTGTTATTTAGTTTTGGTTTGTTTAGCTCATTGTTCTCTATGGTTTAGATTAACTCTGTTAGCTAGTGACTGTAAATTAACCTCATCAAATTATTTCCATAAAAAGTTACACCAGTGAGGAGAACAACAGATTACCCAAAATATACACTAAAACTGGAGATAAAGGTAAGCAGTCTCACAATGCTAGAATGGTGTGAAACAATACCAATAATAATACATTTTTATTCTATTTCAAAGGGTTCTCCAGCACTTTTACAGGAGAAAGGAAACCAAAGGAAGACCAAATCTTTGAAGCTTTGGGAAATACAGATGAACTTTCATCAGCTATAGGGTAACCTTTTTTTTTTCCCCCATTTAAAACTAGCTAGAATTGATGTTACATTACAATTTGATATTACCTTACAGTTTGGCCAGAGAATATTGTCTTGAAAAAGGTCATACGTTCACAGACCAGCTTGACCAGGTGACGTTTCTGTTTGCACACATTTCTGACACATATCTAACATTATAATTTTTATATTTTGAACAGATACAATGCATTTTACAAGATGTGGGCTCTAACATTGCCACACCTCAGTCATCAGCAAGAGAAATTCATATAAGTGAGAACTTATTTTTTCTTCAAAATACATGTTGTTTTACATTAAATTTGTATGTTAAATATTGGTATGTTTTATTTTAGAAAGAACACAGTTTAACAATTCATCAACTGCAGACTTAGAAAAGTGGATAGATAAATTTACAGAAGAACTTCCACCACTGACAAATTTTATTCTGCCTGTAAGGCACTTACTGTAAGGCATTTACTAGCTAAATGTGTTGCTAAACATATTTCTTATTGTAATACATTACTGTTTTACAGTCTGGAGGAAAGGGCAGTGCAGCTTTGCACTTGGCACGGGCCATATGCCGAAGAGCAGAACGCAGGTATGCCGTAAGTGATCTTTGAATTGAGTCTCTTGTATTGTTTTAACAGTTTGATATTTTGATGCAGTGTAGTGCCTATTGTGCGGTCTGGAGAGGCAGATCCAGATGTTGCCAAGTTTTTAAATCGGTAAGTAAAATATATTTTACAAGACACACATCATTTCCTTAATACATTTTTTTTTTTTTAAATCTAGACTGAGTGACTATCTTTTCACTGTAGCCAGATATGCTGCAATGACAGAAGGGAAAAAGGAAAAAATCTATAAGAGGCCTCAATAACCAAAGGGTACAAGACTTTTGTATTACTTGCTGCTTCTTTTGACTTGGTTAAACATATTCCTTTCATGTTTCCCCTGTTATCACAAATGTATGTGTGTTATAAAGAATACATTATTGCATAATAAATGCAATAATCTATTCTTTTTAAAAACATTTAGAATGTTACAACTATGATATTGTCATCTTCTTCATTCACAGGATCTGGCACCAGCCCTGACTTTTCTGGGACAGAGTACTGTCCATGCCATTAGACACAAAGTGCGCTCCTCATGTGGTGGGTAGCGCAGATGGGTGTGACACTCAAATCATAGACTTTCTTGTGTGAAAATGTATCAAAGCTGTAGCTGTTTCTCTGCTACCTGTTCAGTGTTTGGGTAAAAAACATAGAAATTTATCTGGGGGGAAAAAAAAGAGTTCTACGCTTACTTGCCCACTCCACCAAATGGAAGTCACCATGAGACTGCAGGACACAGTCATTAGAGCAAAAGCTTCGACTAGAGGTCTCATTCATTAGTTGTGAGATGACCCGTAGCAGATACAAATGTGAGCAAATATTTGCACCCTGGTTGTTTATACATGTGTTATGTGGTTTCATTTCATTTATTGGTTTATTAGGACAGTGTACAATTACATTAAGCACAGTGGCAGAGATGTTTGTACCGGATTGTAGCTCATAGCTAATTTCTATCTGTAGTCCTGGGAAGGGGAGACAACACAACTATACAATATACAATAAAAATACAATATACAAATGTACAATAAAATAACTATTTACAAGTTAAAAGTGCAATGTATAATGTAATGTAATGTTGTAGCACTATTGGTTTGGTAATCTGGGGGCCATCAGGTGATGCCCACAAGGGTAACATCTGATGGCAGAATACCCGTCAACCCGGTTGTATTGCTTATGTTTTGAAATGTGTCCTTTTGATAATAGTTAATATATATTTTTTACACATCACACCATGTTCTTTTAATTAATTTAAGATTATTTTACCTTGCTGTTGTTGAAGTAAGCATAAACACACAGCAGTTTCTGTTGGTTGTTGATAAAGGTTATTGCTTCATCTACATTTTGCATTGTGAGAAGTGGGAGCACTGGGACAGACACATCCTGCTGTATGATTAGATTTGTATCCACTATCTGTCAAAATAGTGCTGCAAAAAGTACAACAATTAATATTATATTATTGTGTTTTAAATAATTACCAATATATTTTTCCACTGCTATTGCCTGGCCACCTACTGCCACTTTTTCAGATTTCCACAAAATATCTTTTGTTTTGTTGAAAATTTCTGTTTTAATGTGACCAAAGCTGCATGACTTTTGGGATAAAATTGCGTAAGGCAGCACTTCATGGCCTGCACTAGTCAGACCTGTGCTTCTTTGTGGCACAAAATGTAGTCTGGAGTCACCAAGCTCTGTCCAGAATTGTGAAATCTCACCCAGGCAATGCGCTGTGCCGTGGTGACAGTGTCACAGTGCTGGTCCACGTAATACAGATTCTTGCTTGCCAAAACCATTGTGACAGGTGTGAGTGTGCAGGCTGCGGCCTAAGCTATTCTGTTCCCATCTTCACAGGCTTCTGTTATTTATTGAACATCTGATAAGTTCTTAATCTAAAAATAAATGTGAAATTGTGAAAGATGCAAACATCTCTGATTTTACCTGTGAAGAAGACATGAACAAATTGAAGTTCCACAATGTCGGGTAAATCATTTTTCAGAGCAAGATCACAAGGAAGATCACATGGAAACATTCCTTGAAAACAAAATTAGATTACAGTTTGAACCTTACATTGTCACAATACAAAGGAATTAGACAATGAAGGAGTTCAGCAGTGTTGACAGTGTACACGGATGGATTTACGATTAGTTTCCTAAATTAACAAAACTAATTAGACCAAACATTTGCCGTACACTTATACGTTTCATGGTTTTGCTGCACCTGCTGCTTTGACATGGATACATTTTTTTCAATCTCCAGCTAAATCTGAGGGTTCTAACTGCTTGGTACAAACGAGAAAACAAACAACCACAAAATTCCAGAGTAACTTTTATTTTGTAGTAAAAGAATGGAAATTCAAAGTCAATATTAGCAGTCAATTGGTACATGAAAGTGTTGTCTAGGCTTGACATCATTGATTACTGATGAGAAATTTCATCACAAAACAAATTTCTGAGGTCTGTTTCATCAGCATGTCTTCAGCTTAGACATGTATTTTTAAGACAAGTTCCTTCAGGCTTATCTTTTAGTGGCATAATAGGATGTATTTACACCACAGGAGTTAGTGGTAAAGGATATTCGAAGTTAGAAACACAAGTCTTGAAAGAGTAAAATCATTGTGCATAATAAAAACACTTGTTAAAAGAGTTAACCTTTTAGTGTTATATTCACCTCTTTTAGCAAAGTCTCTTCCAGACTGCTTTAAACCCTGTTACTTTATGTGTTGACATCCCCCCTCTTAAAACCTTTCACAGGTAAAACAAAGCAGACACTTGTGCAACAATGTCATTTTAAGAAAAATCTTATCAAGCCTTTGGTTCAAAAACCAATCCCATGACATCATAAGGTTGTGGCCTCTTACGATTTTCCACATGGCTTAAAACTTCTAGAGCACAGCCCTCCCTTGTGGTTGAATGGTACAGTGGGTGGTTGTTTTTTAATGTTTTAGTAATAAGTTTACATGTATACAATTACCCATTGCTATGGCTTGCTTCCAGTATACATTAACATGTGTTACAGTCAAAAATGATAGGTTGGTGTAATACATGAGGCACTCAGCACTTCATAAAGGTGGAGGTTTCTCTAGGTACATATAAACAACACAGAATAAAGTTGTGTTTGCAGATACAAATGAGAAACATTTCTCATATATATATATACATATATATATATACATATATATATATATATATATATATATATATATATATATATATATATATATACATATATATATATACATATATATATATATACACACACTCAACAAAAATATAAACGCAACACTTTTGTTTTTGCTCCCATTTTTCCTGAGATGGACCCAAAGATCCAAAATTCACTCCAGATACACAACACT
This sequence comes from Paratrypauchen microcephalus, assembly GCA_036785185.1. Taxonomy (NCBI): domain Eukaryota; kingdom Metazoa; phylum Chordata; class Actinopteri; order Gobiiformes; family Gobiidae; genus Paratrypauchen; species Paratrypauchen microcephalus. The sequence continues at coordinate 4,497,027 of JAVJIX010000081.1, read as the reverse complement.
ACCATTTCTCTCAAACATTGTTCACAAATCTGTCCAAATGTGTGACAGCGAGCACCTCTGCCCCGCCGAGACAATCCACCCCACCTCACAGGTGCGCCACATCAAGATGCCGATCCGACATCATGACCAGTGCACAGGTGCGCCCCAGACTGCCCACAATAAAAGGCCACCCCGAAATGTGCATTTTTTGCTTTATTGGGGGTCTGGGGACTCAGAACCAGTCAGTATCTGGTGTGACCACCATTTGCCTCATGCAGTGCAACACATCTTCTTCGCATAGAGTTTATCAGATTGTCAATTGTGGCCTGTGGAATGTTGGTCCACTCCTCTTCAAAGGCTGTTATGGACGAAGAACACAGATGCATTTTATTGATGGCATTTTGAATGCACAGAGATACCGTGATGAGATCCTGATGCCCATTGTTGTGCCATACATCCATGAACATCACCCCATGTTTCAGCAAGATAATGCACGGCCCCATGTTACAAGGATCTGTACACAATTCTTGGAAGCTGAAAATGTCCCAGTTCTTGCATGGCCAGCATACTCACCGGACATGTCACCCATTGAGCATGTTTGGGATGTGCTTGACCGGCGTATACGACAGCGTGTACCAGCTCCCACTAATATCCAGCAACTTCGCACAGCCATTGAAGAGGAGTGGACCAACATTCCACAGGCCACAATTGACAATCTGATAAACTCTATGCGAAGAAGATGTGTTGCACTGCATGAGGCAAATGGTGGTCACACCAGATACTGATTGTTTCTGAGTCCCCAGACCCCCAATAAAGCACAAAAAAAAAAAAAAGCACATTTCGGGGTGGCCTTTTATTGTGGGCAGTCTGGGGCGCACCTGTGCACTGGTCATGATGTCGGATCGGCATCTTGATGTGGCGCACCTGTGAGGTGGGGTGGATTGTCTCGGCGGGGCAGAGGTGCTCGCTGTCACACATTTGGACAGATTTGTGAACAATGTTTGAGAGAAATGGTAGTGTTGTGTATCTGGAGTGAATTTTGGATCTTTGGGTCCATCTCAGGAAAAATGGGAGCAAAAACAAAAGTGTTGCGTGTTGCGTTTATATTTTTGTTGAGTGTATGTATGTATGTATGTATGTATGTATGTATGTATGTATGTATGTATATTATATATATATATATATATATATATATATATATATATATATATATATATATATATATATATAAGAAATATACACACATTGATCAAACCACTAAAACTGCAATAGGACAGTGTTTTGGAAGAACTACTCCTAAATACACAGACATAAATATCAGGTAAAAAAAAGTCTTGGGTGATGGGATCCAAGTTTTTAAGTATGTTAACAATGCATCACCAGCATGAGTGAGCCATGTACATACATGGCTTGCATTTGTATTGCTTCACTTGAAATGGAGTGTTACACCGAAGGATGATTTTGTTAGGCCTGAGAAACAGATTCAGCCATGGTCTATCACAATTAATCAACAGATATTACATTTTTGGAGTGGAAGAGAGGTCCCAAAAAATTGTGCTGCTAAAACAACACTTTACAGCGGGCTGAAGGGCCTCAGATTTTAAGATCCATCCACTGAAATCCATCTGTGGTTTCAGTTTTTTTCTGACAGCTGCACTGGTCAGCCTGGCTGCTTGTGAACACCTTCCTGTGCACAGGTTGTGTGCTAAAGAGTCAGGAGAGCTCAAAGCCTGTGTTCATGCTTATGGCATATCTCAGTTTATCACGTAAAATGCTCTTCTTGCTGTAATTGGGCAGCTTGAGCAAGTTGAAGCATGTTGATGAAGTAGGAAGTCGACCACCAGGTTCCTTCTTGCGAATAGTGAAAAAACCTCTAAGGACACTGCCCAGTGTGTCTCCCGTGTCCTACACAAAAAGATCAAAGATCAATATTGCACTAAACTATTTGGTTATGCAATTAGATGGTGCTCTATAAAGATTTACTGATTGATTGATTGATTGTGTGACTGAGAACATGCTTACCTGGTCATCTGAAACCTCTACACAGCGGATGGAAAACGGTGGTTTGAGGTAGGCAAACCCAAGAAGTGGTGGCCTTGAACAGCTAGTGACGAACTACAAAAAGAAAGAAAAAAAAAAAAGAATTATTTTAGCTGAAACCAAAATGATCTTCACTAATTAATTAAGTTTACACATTACATGTTGCTTACTTTGAGGAACATGGCCCTCTCCTCTGCATTGAAGTCACTTGACAGAATGTCCCAGAGCCAGATAATTACACGATGGCTGCTGTGAAACCCTCCATAGTACACAGTGTGTTTCCTAAAAAGACAGAAATTCATAGAAGCACGGATGTTTACTTATCATGTGCAATTTTACAAGAATTAAAAACATACTTAAGGTCATCTAGATCAATCTCAGCATTGTCTCCTGAGATGAGGCGCTGGACTTCGGGTGTGGAAAACATATGTAGCCACTCAGGATTTATGATACTGCGGAAGCCACGAATGAAGGCAATTGTTTGGTCTTTAATCTGTGTGTGCATTCGGAAGTGCGCCATGAGGTGGATGTAGCTGATCCTATAATGAAAATAAAGAATTAACAATAGTATCCAAACAAATTTATAAAATAGCATACAGTTACTGATCATAACATGAACATATCACTAACTTATTCTCATTGGTGACTGGCATTGTTTTTCCTCCAGGTATTAATTCATGGCAAACCAGCTGAAAAATGAAATAACATTCAAATAATGTGTTTTATTGTTAGATTTAAGGTTAATCTTCTACTTTATATTCTTACCTGCCCCATTACATCCTCATCATAAGACAGTGTAAGTCCTAGATCTCCTACATCTCCATCATAACGCTGGAAAAATAAACATAAAACATTTTGAAGCCCTGAGCATATGCAGCAATACTGTTTCTAACACAACATACCTTTATTGATGTAAGGTTTTTGTAAAACTCAGAGTCCAGTGATGGCAGCTCATCAATAGAGCTGTAGAAGGAGCTGTGATGGTGACCCAAGACTTGGCTCAGAAAAAAGGAGGCAAAGGGGACATCAACCACAATTCCCTTCATACACACACACACACACACACACAAATGCATTATGAGAAAATAGCATAAAAAACCCTTTTTCCCAATAAAGCATACTTTACCTCATACACAGCCTTCCCAAGCATCTTTCCAACAAACTCAAACAACTGCAGGTGGTTTTCATGAATGTATGATGTAGGAGAAGGATAAAGTCGTTCGTTTCCACTTGTTGTCTATAAAAAATATAATAAAAGTGGTTATTCATTAGACTAATAGAATTAATGCATATTATTTACTAAACTGACCTTGAAGAGGTTTAGAGCAGGATTGAACACTTTCTTAATAATCTCTTCTAGAAACTCTTTAAATACACCATCCTGGTCTATTCCAGCCTCATCTACTCCCAAGTCATTTACAAATTTCACTCGAATTACCCCTTTGATAGAATTGACAGGCAATCTACGCAGCTGGTCATATCCATCCTGAAAAAAAAAAAAAAAAGAATTACAATAAGAAAATAAATAATAATAAGAATTACAGCTGAAAAAAGTAACCCAAACAAAGGAATATTTGTAAGTAGATGTAATTATTCATACCTCTAACATTCTTGAGCGACGAATAGTTATATGAGTGACATGTGGAGATGCAGAACTTGTTTCTACCAATCCTAATGTTTCTTTTTCTTTTGTCACAATATTTCGAAACAGCAGCACTCTCTTCAATGACAAAAACAAAACCTATTTAGTTTAGTTTTTTGTTGTTAAAGTGATACTTGGAATATGAGAAGAAAGGAAACTTACATTTTTATGAGGAATTACGTGTGGTATATACTGCAATAAAAGTTGGGCTCTCTTCTTCCCTTTCTCCAGTTCTTGGAATAACAAACTAGGCTTCAAATCCCTGTGTAAAAAGTTGGGTTATGAGTTTGTTCCCAAAGGATGCTACTTGTTGTTAAAAGTTCTATTACTTGCGCAACCAGTGGTCATCGGGTGTAAATCTTCTTCGGCAATCCCGCTCATAAAGCACCATTAACCAGCCATGGACACTGTGAAATAATTCCAGTTTTTCTCCTTTTGCATTTTCTGCAGCAAATATATAGAGTGAGATGAAAAAATTTGGAACGAGGCTATGTTGTAAAAAAAACATTTACCTAAAATGCCATCCCATATCATCTTAAAGACAAATGTGTTCAGAAACGAGGAAATGGTGAGGAGTTCCTCAATCTTAAAAGATGTTTGTTCTTCATATACCTCAATGTCATCCAAAATACTACAGCAGAAAAAGCAGAAAAATATGCATTATTAAATAGACTTGTAGACAATCAATTTAAAATCTATTTTAAAACAAGAGAATTACGTGATAAGGTGTCGTGAGCAGTCACAGAAAAGCATCAGCATGGCCAGAAGCTGTTTAGACTCCTCTGTATCATTATTTAGACACTCCATGAAGAGTTTGAGACCGCCTTGGGGACCAAGCTCACAAATAAAGGCCCACAGCTTAGGGAGAAGGTCATCCAGATGTGTTAGACCTGACGAAAACAAATTTACATAAATGGATGCTGTATATTCCACTTTATTGGAGTGGTGCCTTTAAAAGACAGACCTGTGAGTATCTGCAGCCGTATCTGTGTTAGTGTAGACAGAGCAGTCTGGTAGAGCACACAAATACTGCACACTTTCTGAACTTCTGCAGAATCAACACGCTTTCCTCCAACAGGCTTCAAGATATTTCGTACAGAGGCTGATTTCTGAAAAGCTCGTTTGAAGAGGTCTGAACGTAAACATGGAAACAGAAATATAATGTCAAATTATATGGTTAAAGGAGAAATTCAATTTGTCAACTGGACAGTTTATTTGGTCGAAAACGTTTCGCAGCTCATCCGAGTTGCTTCGTCAGTTCTGGTTAGAGTGCTGATGGACACTGCTTATATCTAGCTGCAGGGAGGAGCTAACTACACTGAAATTATTCTGAAACTCTCCCACCTCTTTGTTTTCAGCTTTCTATCTTTTGTTTTCAGTTTCTCTCTGGCGTCTAGTTTAGCATACCCATTCAAACCCTAATGGGTGTTTTCACACCTCTGGACCTGACCTGGCCCTATTGTTTCCTTTGTTTGTTTTGATTTTGGTTTGAGAATGGAATTATAGATGGGGGACAATATGTGTCTGACTCCCCCATTCCTGTTCAAAGAAGGATTCTCTTTTTTGACAAAAATAGCCTCTTTAACTCCCCTCTCAAACCAGTTCTTTTCCCTGGCTAAGATCTGAACCTCACTGTCTTCAAATGAATGGCCCGTGGCTTCTAGGTGGAGATGTACGGCAGATGACGGTCCACTCTGGCACGCCCGTCTGTGTTGGTACATCCTCTTGTGAAGTGGCTGTTTTGTTTCTCCAATGTAGCGCTCACTGCAGTCTTCACTACACTGAATGGAGTAGACCACATTGCTTTGTTTGTGGCTCGGTGTTTTGTCCTTTGGGTGGACCAGTTTCTGTCTTAAAGTGTTTGTGGGTTTAAAATAAACTGGGATTTCATATTGTCTGAAAATCCTCTGTAGTTTTTCAGAAACGCCGGCCAGGTAAGGAATCGCTACACCTTTCCTCCTGGGTTCTGATTCTCTGTTGTCTTGTTTACTGTCCTTGTCTCTCTTGGTTTTGGTCAAATTATATTTAAAATTGTAATATTGCATAAATCTTGATTGTTGAATGATGACTCACTTTTAACTGGTAGATTGTTTTGTGATGTGCTTGGTTGGGGTGATTGGGGTGGTGGAGGAGTGGGTTCTTGGCTCTCCAGTTTTTTGGAAAGCACATCACTGAAGAGTGTACGTATAATTGAAACACCCCACAGGTTTTGAAGTTGTTTTGTCACCAGTGGCATTGACTCATTCAAACTGAAAAAATAAATGAGAAATAGAAATATGTGAATGTGAGTATGTTACAATAACTATAAACTCCCAATATTTTTTCCTCATACCCATAGTCAACACTTTGGGAGAACCAGCCGAGGACAGGGTGCCAGTGAGTGAGGTTAGACTTCTTTTGGGAGACATATCTCTGACAGTATGACAACATGTCAGTTAGATCCTTCACAAAGTGACCTGCCTCTTCTTCTAGGACTTTCTCATTATAGTATCCCAAGTGAATGAGATTTCCTTGAAAAATAAAACATGAAGTATCAGCATGCAAGGACACTATAACATTATATCAAATGTTATTTAATGTGCAATACCTAGTAAACAGAGTGTGTGACTTCCCTCTAAACACACACATATATCTGAGCATTGTTCTTCCCGGCTGAGAAACAAGATAAATTTCCGTAGAAGGTCATGTGTCTGAATCGTTGCCATACACTGTGAAAATAACATAATTTTTAGATATACAGTGGTACCTCACCTTACGAAATTAATTCGTTCCAGAAGTGGTTTCGTAACGTGAAAAGTTCGTAAGTTGAGGAGCTATTTCAATGGAAAAAGCCTGATTCGTTCCAAAGCCCCGATCCAAGTTTTTTTTTTTTTATAGTGTAACTTTTTTTTATAGTGTAACAATGTGTTCTGTCCTGATTGGTTTCTCAGACTGGATTTAAACTTTTCTCACGTTTGTCTCTCGTTTAAACACTCAAACTTTCATAGATTTTCAACAAAACGTATCAATATCGAAGTGTGGGGGGAAGCGAGAGGGGGGAGAAAACTGCGCGGTCACGTGTGCGCAGCATGACCCCGCGCAGAGCTGACAGCAGGACTAGACCAAGATCTAAACCTGGACTGGACCAGGACTAAACCAGGACTAAACCAGGACTAAACCAGGACTAAACCAGGACTAGACCAGATGGATTAAAGCACCGCGTGCGGGTCTATTTCCTGGTTTCTCACGAGTCACAGCTGAGGAGGGGACCGCAGGCAGTCTGAGCGCATGTGAGCGCGGCTCCTTCTGGTTTAGTCCAGGTTTAGTCCAGGTTTAGTCCAGACCACCGCGGCTCCTCTAGACTCTTGCTCCGGCTCTTGCATGGCTCTTGCTCACATGCGCTCAGACTGCCTCCTCTCTGCTCGCCTCAACTGTGACTCGTGAGAAACCAGGAAATAGACTCGCACGCGGCGCTTTAATCCATCTGGTCTAGTCCTGGTTTAGTCCTGGTTTAGTCCTGGTTTAGTCCAGGTTTAGTCCAGGTTTAGTCCAGGTTTAGTCCAGGTTTAGTCCAGGTTTAGTCCTGGTCCAGTCCAGGTTTAGATCTTGGTCTAGTCCTGCTGTCAGCCCCGCGCCGGGTCATGCTGCGCACACGTGACCGCGCAGTTTTCTCCCCCCTCCCGCTTCCCCCCACACTTCAATATTGATACGTTTTGTTGAAAATCTATGAAAGTTTGAGTGTTTAAACAGAGACAAATGTGAGAAAAGTTTAAATCCAGTCTGAGAAAAGCATATAATGTGTGTGACTGAGCGCGCATTATTTGAATTTTTGAGATTTCCCGTTTCGTAACTTGAAATTTCATTCGTATCTAGAGACAAAAATTTACCGTGAAGGCGTTTCGTAACTTGAAATTTTCCTTTGTTGGGTTCGTAAGGTGAGGTACCACTGTATGTATAATCTATGTTGTACACCAAATGAAATAACCATACATAGGTGTGATTTCAACACATACCTCAGGTGTGAGGACACTGAGGTGATGTACAACTGCTGGTACTGACATAATGTGCAATAGGAATGATCTCAGTAGGTTATCAGAAAAGTATGCAGCAAGAACTGGTCTAAAAACACAAAAATAAAGAAGTTGAACATAAAATCTCCATTCTCCATCAATAACATTTACGCTTACTGACCTCAACGCCAGGGTGAAGATTGCAGTTAGAGTTCCTTTAGAGAGAGATGGCCTTGAACGAGCCAAGCCATTGGTCAGTAAAATCTAAAGGACAAAAAATGTACATTGAAATGCACTTGGGGTATAAGTGTATTGCCATCTACAGCTTAATACATTACTATACGCTTATCTAACCTGTAATACTGAATAGAATCCTTTTTGGTTGAGATGCCCCATAATATTTTCACAAATTCTTGTTAAAGCAGGTCTTAGTGCTTCACCTAAAAATAATGGTGAACAATGACATTATTCATCTTGGCATGGGTATAGTCAAGTAATTTGGAATTTACCTTTTCCTCTGACTATTCGCCAAGAAGAAGTGTCAGTGAAAGTCACCAGCATGGTGAGATACAAGGTTATGATTTTATTGTCCTGAAGTATGTCGGGCTGCAGTTTAAGAAGTATTAGTTTGACATAATATTGTAATATAGAGTATTGTTTACTTATGCAGATGAACACACCTTTAATTTTTTTAGCAAGACACAAGCAGTCCATAATACATCCTTTATCTGTTTTAGCCAGGCAATAGTGAGGTCTTTAGAAAGTGCCAAAGACACATACCAAACCTGTAAATGGAACAAATGCATAATTAAAAGTAGTTTCAATTAATTAGACTTTGATTAGGCTTGATACTCAAAAGTGAAACTGATAAATTTACTTACTTTAGACTCATTTTCAACCTCCATACTGGCAAGAATAGCACGACACAGCTTCTCAAATCTCTATATAAAATGTAGTAAATTTATATTAATGTCTCTGTCTATTATTTAAATGAATGTAAATCCTTGACTCACATGCTTGTCTTCTTGACGATATATGAATAATAATTTCCGGGCAATTTTAAAAATAGAAAGTGCATTTTTTTTAGATGTGGTCGTCTCTGAGTTTTCAAAATATTCATCAATCTCTTTCCTGATAAAAAATAAATAAATAAAGGATAAGTAAGGAATCATTTTACCATGGTTAGCTGTGTAACACATAAACTGTTATCACCTTATTTCCTTTTGGAGCTTGGAGCGACAGAGAAAACCTCTGACAACAGCTTGAATAGTGGTTGCTGCTTTCTCCTTTTCCTTATGCCCTTTCCTCTCCTCCCTCGCTTGTCTGGCTTTATCCAGAAACTCAGATTTTGAACTTTGAGGAACAGTAAACATTGTGCCCCCTGTAAAATAATAAAGATGTGTACTCATGTACAGTAAATACGTAGTGTCAAAATAGTACACATTAACTTAACTTACATTAACATGTAAACGTTTCAGTGGAGGTCTACTTACATTTAGTGTTTTCCCAGACAAAATGTTCTTTGAGCCTAGAGGCTCATTCTTTACTATAGCTTCTTATTCATCTGGTGGTCTTCACATTTCTTGAAAGTGCAAGTCATTTCACAGATGAATGCCAACTTGTCATTTAAGAGCTAAGGTCGTGGGATGCAGCAAAATAGACGGAGGGAGTTAGCAAACGGAGGTGGTCCAGTTGATCGCTACTAGGATTGCTTCAAGATCAAGATTGATTTTCACATCCAATAGTAGACTTTAATTAATTCCTTGGCGTTTAGTATTCGGTCATTGATGATTATCGTAATTAACGCGCAAACAACCCACCGTAATCAAACGTAAACAATGCCAAAATGCTTCGTCTTGTCTGACAGACTACAGCCATTAATCCCTTGTGTCGCATCAAATGTTTCCGGATAGTTGTTAAAGAGTCTCAAACTGTAAACATAGCAGCTATAGTTTTTATTTTTGCGCGATTGCCAATATCATTCTGCCGCTTAAGCTAATAGTGTACCTTTAGTTTAAATTGACAAGGCAATAGACCGTTTTGGGAGGGTCTGAGGGGGACTGTTTTCACCGTTACACATCCCAAGCGGAAATGTGTGGAAAGGCTTGTGTTTCTTTTTATTTTTATCTCATCTTTAACCCTGTTATTTTTGAGCAGTCTGACGTTAGTTTTTAATGTCGCTGCTTTCACTTAAACATGAAACCCTAATCTATATATTGCGAACAAACACTGTAGTATCACTTTAAGGCCTTTGACTTGACGTAATTTTCATAACTGCGCAGCCCGAGGTCAGAAGGAAGTGGGTGTTAGCCGAATTAGCTGACTAGCGTTAGCAAGATACAACTTCGAGGACTGCTGTGGCTTCTATGGTGAATATTGATTATATTATGGGTGATTGTTATCATCATGTTTTCTTGTAATGTAATTATGTCAACAGGTGGGACACTTTCTTTACTAAGCAAGTGTCTTAGCTAGGTTGAACTTTTTTGCTATCGGGCTAGCAAATCACTTAGGACTATTTTTCTTTACTGACTATTGCATCAATCGTATTAATTTTATTTCATGACTTTGGAGAGTACTCTTCAGAGATTTATTACCTATTATATTTGGCCAACAGTAGCTGTGTTAATTGTTGCGCCACTGTTAAAAAAAAGTTTTAAGAGTTTGATTATCATGTTTTCTCTCGTTTTTACATTTTTAGGAAGAGATGTCAGGTGAGAGTGTGGTGAGCGCGGCAGTGCCAGCAGCTACAACTCGGACCACGTCCTTTAAAGGCTCCAGTCCCAGCTCCAAATATGTGAAGCTTAATGTGGGGGGTGCCCTGTACTACACTACCATGCAGACACTAACTAAACAGGACACTATGCTGAAGGCCATGTTCAGTGGCAGGATGGAGGTGCTTACTGATAGTGAAGGTTGGTTACATGTGATGAGTCATCTTTTGAAACTAAAGCAGGTCCTTACACTGTTGTTGATTGTAGGCTGGATATTGATTGATCGCTGTGGTAAGCATTTTGGCACAATCTTGAACTACCTTAGAGATGGGGCTGTGCCGCTTCCAGACAGTCGTCGAGAGACAGAAGAGCTTCTTGCTGAGGCGAAGTACTACCTCGTACAGGGCCTGGCTGACGAATGTACAGCTGCATTACAGGTCTGCTACTATCAATCATAGCACTGCATGTTTATTTAACCATTGTAATGATGAATACTCTTCCCTTAGAATAAAGAAACTTATGAACCTCTTTGTAAAGTGCCACTGATGACCTCTTCTAAAGAAGAGCAAAGACTTATTGCCACATCAAATAAGGTAAGATAATAACATCAGTATCATTATGTTTTGTATTATTTAATTGAACTGTGTTTATTAAAATTATATCTTTACGCAGCCTACTGTTAAACTGCTGTATAATAGAAGCAACAACAAATACTCATATACCAGGTGAGCTATTTTGCCACTGATGTAAAAACATAATGGAGATTTTGAAATTTTGTTCTCACAAAGCACCTCTTTGATATCTCAGCAATTCAGACGACAACATGTTAAAGAATATAGAGTTGTTTGACAAGCTGTCTCTGAGGTTCAATGGTCGGGTACTGTTCATTAAAGATGTCATTGGGGATGAGATCTGCTGCTGGTCATTTTATGGCCAGGGTCGGAAAATTGCTGAAGTCTGTTGTACTTCTATTGTCTATGCCACAGAAAAGAAGCAAACAAAGGTAAATTCCATATTCCCATTCTGCTTGTCATAATGAAATTTCATGTATATTATCAAATTATTTTATTCAAAACCACTCTGTTTTTATCAGGTGGAGTTCCCAGAGGCACGAATATATGAGGAGACCCTTAACATCCTTCTATATGAGTCCCATGATGGAAGGGGTCCTGATAATGCCCTTTTGGAAGCAACAGGTGGAGCTGCAGGGAGATCCCATCATCTGGATGAAGATGAAGAGCGAGAACGTATTGAAAGGGTTCGGCGAATTCATATCAAACGTCCTGATGACCGTACACACCACCATCAGTGATCTTGGACCCTTCACGCTGTGTCTTTGCATCTAGACATTTTTTATACCATGCTTGTGCCTTACTATGCCTGACACACTTCTCCATCTTTTTTTCACCAGCTTTTCCTTTTCTTCTTGAGATGATTACAAGGGAGTATAGGACAACCGTTTGTATAAGGGCAGTTTTGATATTCTCCGAGTTTGCCGTTGTTTGTCTATACTCTATAGTGATCATTGCTGTGGAACTTTTCTTTATCTTTTTCCATAATCGTGTCTGAATCAACCCTAGATGAGACAAGGAGATTTTTCTTCACTGTCAAATGTTTTTTGGCTTGAAGTCATTAGACTACATCATATTAAGTAAAATAATATTTATTTTGTTTAAGTTGACTAGTGTTTATGGTATACAAAGAACAAGTGCTTTCAGCTGGTTTGCATATTGGGTGACCTACTTGGTTGTACCACTTGGTGGCAATGTGTTCTTAGTTTTCCCATTGGCTACTTCAAGTCTGTATATGACCAAGTTAACCTTCACATGAAACTATACATTTTTAAGATATCAATTAGGGAAGTGTGTACATATTTCCCACCACTGTTTTACATTGTCTCTGTTAAAAATCTGTTAACCAGTGTTTGAAACATGAGCTGTGATGTAGTTAAACGTGTATATGAATGAATGAATGAATGATGGTGGCTGACTGTGAATGAGTGAGTGAAACCTGAGGTCTGGAAGGGAACCCTGTCTTCCCAGGTTTGCGCTCTAGACTGGTTTAAACAGAACCCAGACCCTTATTGTCATATTCATCCAAATTAACGGTTATGGTTTAAGTATGTCTAACTCTATTCATTTTTTTTATATTTAATACTACTTTATCATAAAATAAATTTGTACAAAGTGGATTTATTTATTTATTTGTATACTGTCAATTTCTTACATACAAAATTAAGAAACTTATGGCTACATTTAGCTAAAATCTGAAACCATACCTTTTAATATTGTTTGACACAAAATAATCCAGAACATTAATACTGCAAGAAACAGCATCATCAGTAAATGTATCAGAAAGAATTTAGTGTAGGATGCATGTTTATAAAAAAAGTTCACTGAGTTCTAAAAAGTGCATGTTTCTGTAGTCTGTAGACAGGTTAATCTCTTTCAAAGGGGTCTCCTGAAATATGCAGGGCTGTCTTGAGTGTCTCTTCAATTCCCTCACATTACCGTGTCCTGGTCCGTGTGGTAACCTGCGGTGACAAACAGCCCTTCGTCTCTGTGGCTCTTTAGACACAGCTCTGTCAAACACACAATGCTCACCACCATGAGGTGTCCATTCTTGCCCTTGTAAACCATGGGCTCTGGTCCAATGCTGAAGTCCACACCATTCTCTTTTCCTGCCTGGACTTCGATCTTGATGCTGGGGGAGAGTAAACCAAAAGCTGTAATTCATAATAAATTAGACTTAATTTGAGTATTTCAATACTAAGAGCATACCTCCCTTGAACTACTTTGATGGCATCCCGTTTATTAGCAATAATGCTGAGTTTGGTAAGAAATTCAAACAAGTAGTCACATTGCATGACAAGGTCACCCTGAAATAATAGCATATGTTCTTATGCTCTTCCAGTCAGAATATCCCTTTTATTGAATGATTTGGACATGCTTGTACTAAGTTATTAGAGCTGCAAATATAAAGAAGCATGTATACCTTCTGTTTGGGGTCTTCACAAGTGATATGGAACACTACAATGATATCAGTCAAACTGCTAACTGATATCCCTGAGAAGCAATGACAAAACATTAAATTACCACATGATTTTATTTTGATTGTAACTTAAAACGGGTACACTCACCTTTAAGAGATGTGTACAGCACCCTCTGTTTAATCTTGGCATCCTCTACTACATATGCAGCGGTCTGTGTGAGGATCAGCTGTCTGGGCCGTGGCTTGAATCCATTTCTATCATATTTTATCACTGGTACACTATACTGAAGAAACAACAACTGTCAGTGAGCTTATTCATCTCAAGCATTATCATACATTATATATAGTACCTTAATGTGTTCATTACGAATCATTTGAATGACTCTTGGGTTTATATCTTGTTCAACTGGGGGAAAAAAACATTGTAAAATAACTGTAACATCAAAGTTTCAAACATCTGTGTTTCTTACTGATTCTGGTGTCCACAAAGGGTTGCGCAATACTCTGTGGATAACTCTCCTTTTTGCCCTTGAAGAGTGTACTAGTCACAAGTTTTAGTTGAAGCTGAAAATACATGTTACATATTTGTGTGTTCAGAAATACAAAATTATTCTTGTATGTGCTCAATGTGCTTAATGTGCCCCTCAAGGCTAAATAAAGTTATTTTAATTGTTTGATAAAATAGTTCCTGGGAATGCAGTACCTGAGCTTTTCTCTGTGGTGTGATGCCTCTAACATACTTTCTCACCAGGAGCCGGTAGTGCAGTTTCCTCAGTATTTCTGATGTCTAATAAATTAAATTAAATCAAATTAAAACTCAGAAAAGTTATCATGCAACTCAATGTGAAGAAGAGTTACCTCTGAACACACAGGCGGTGGAGAGTACCAGGTTGTCTTATCCAAAACAGTTTTGGGCAGATTTTCTTTGAGTCGGTTTAAAAAATTTTGCCTTACAAAAGCGAGATACTCTGAGTTGTCTGTGGTTTTTGCTTGGCCTCTGGTCATGTATCCTTTGATAAATCTGGAAAATAATGCCCTCATTAACCTTGAGTACAGAAATACTGTACCTGTCTGTAAATGTAATAGTAATACTCTTACTGTTTGATGACTTTGACAGCCCAAGCTCTTTTTTCTCTCTCTTTTCGAGCTTGGGCTCCTCTCCAACAGGTCTCAATCTTTGTTGCTAGAATTATATTTTAGAGGTGGAATGTTTCATAAATACGTGATGTCTAAAAAAAAAAACTAAATATGCCACACTTTTTAAAAATTTTCATTACCAGCTTCTTTTTGTTTTTTAAACTCTCCTTTTGCTTTGTAACCTTTATATTTGGCCTGGAGCCTGGTAGCTGTAAATAACAAATGATTGTTAAACCTTAAAAACAATATCCCTGTTAATTTGCACTCACCTAGTTCATGTTTACATCTCTCAAATGCATCTTCGGTTGCATACAATGTTCTTGGGTGACGAATAAAAATTTTGGTTCTATTGAAAAGAAAAAGCAAAAATCTAAACATATTTTGCTTTTAATTCTGTCAACATGTAAACTCTCTTTACCTCCCCATTTTATATTCATTTGGCAAATAGCCTAAATGTTGAACTAGCACCTCCACTCCATCAGCAGGGTCCCCTCTCCAGTGAGGCCAGGTGGCTGGACACAGAGGTTTGTACCTAAAATAATGTTTTGTTAAATACGAATGGTAAAATATAAAACCTATATCATTTCAATTTCTGACCTTTTCAGAAAGACATCATATTTGCGTCTGTAAGCGAAACCAGCTCGCCTGACTCTCAGGTGTTCCATGAGGCCAAGGTATTTCACCTGGTGTCGGACTAAAGCTTCATCAAACTGCCCTGTGAAAATTATGGTATGCTATTTAAATTTCTGCATATAAATTCATTATTCTGACCATGTGAGAGAAATTACCTTTTTGCTTAGACTCATTTGATTTCAGGCAGCGTATGTACCAAGCCTCTTTGGCCATGAGGATCTCCGTCAGCTTCAGGAGGCTGCTCTTGAACTGAGTCGCCACCTACAGACACACAGAGGTCATAATCCTGAAGCACCTGTCAGTCCCATGTGCTCCAGTACACAAGAGGCTGCTGTTGACAGTCATGTACTCAACTGTTTCAGGCCTTTTCCTGTTGCCTGGATCCAATGTCGAGAAGCACTCCTGGATTATAGCATTTTTAGACTGACACATAAGCTAGAAGACCAAAGGCAGGATCAGAAATTGGGAAACTTGGTAAATAATTACTTTAAATTATACAAAATTTAAGATGGATCTTACATCTTTAATGTTGCGGTATAGTAGATCATTGTTTTTGTCCAGAAAACCTAGAAAAGATGTAGCTAAATGGTTATACCTTATATAAAATGTAAAAAAAAATATATTACTGGTTTTCCAGACCGAAAAGCTTTTATTGCTTTTAAATTAAAGCAACACCAATTTTCTGGAGTTTGTATGTTATATTTTGCGTGAAACCTTCGTGAAATGTTATATTTTAGCCACAGCTGCCCTGAGGGAGATTGACGAAAGCAAGGCTGCCAATCAGCACCATCAGCCCCTATGACCACCACCAACACACACACCACATTCATACTAGGCAATGTAAATACAGTGTCTTGCCTAAAAACACAACAACCATTTTTTTTCTCCACTGCTGCCTAGGGGTGTGCAAAATAATCGTCATGACAATGCATCGCGATACTAACTTTAACAATATACAGCATCGATTCTTGATGCCAAAAATCGATTATTATTAATTCATAATTTAATATGTAATAATTTAATATTTAATATTAATAAATACATTAATTAATTATTAGGTTTAAAAAAAAAAAAAAAAATCCTATGCACTTTTTTCTTTGTGAAAGGGTATTGTTTGTTATGATGGTAGCTACCTCCAAAATGGCAAACGTTTGAACATAATTTTTTGTTTTAGAAAAAATCCTATGCACATCCTATGCACTTTTTTTGTTATTGGTTTGGTTTATTTGTTTTTGTTATTCAATAAATTCAGTTATGAATTGAGTTGCTCAGAGTTATGTATCAATTGAAGACACTACCCAGATACACAGCCACTGATATTTAAGTTATCCTCTTTTTTTTGGGTACATTTTCACTGAAGTATGTCGAATATATTGCAATGCATCGCAATAATTCAAGTATCGTGATGCATTGTGATAGTATCGCATCGTGGCATATGAATTGTGATTCGAATTGAATCGTGACTTCTTTGCCAATCCCCACCCCTACTGCTGCCCCACTGTGGCACCTGGTATTCTCAGCAGTCTCACATCTACTGTAAGTAGTAACCAAGCACAGCCTTGCTTAGTTTGTTAGAGATCTGACAAGGAGCTTTGGCCAAAGAAATCTGTACTGACGCATTAAGTGTTTTAAGTATTTTAAAAACTAATTATGGTTAGTATTAAAAACTAATTCTAAATTTGGACTCTTTACCCACAACACAGTAGGTGACCTCTCCAGCATAATGCAAAAGCCGGAAATCCCCTCTCTCCAGGGTCTTGCGGGTCATTTTGTCCGCCAGCTTGTGTCTATCAGAGAAATTAAAATGTACAGTAAATAAGACACATCATCATCACCATCAAAGAGCTGAATCACCTACGTGACAAAGTGGGGGTGATTTGCCATTTTATCCTCAAGTCGTTCAAGAAAGGTGAGATCAGTGGCATCTCCAGGCCTAAGACACTCTTCATCCTAAACAAAATACATTCTCAAAATACCCAATCTTTTACTAAATCTAACATTGTAATACGTTAACAGACCAATATGGCTATGATTCCTCTGTGTTTCTCCTCAACCAGGTCACATATGATCTTGTTATTAAAAAACTGCACAGGCTCCCACTAGCAAGAATAGAAACACTTGTTTGTGAATGTGTTCTCATTACCATATAACATCATAAATATTAGCTAAGTTTACCTCGATACCCTCTGCTTCATATTCCTCCTGCTCAGCCTTAAGTGTCAACTGGATGAAAAGTTGTTGAAGTTTTTCATTGCAATAATTAATACAAAACTGTTCAAAGCTTAAAAAGAAAAGCAGATAAGAAAAATTAAGTGGAGCTTTCATGCAACAGTATGGAGTAATGAATGGTACCTGTTAACATAGAAAACCTCAAATCCATATATGTCAAGAAGACCTATTACAGTTTTTCGGGAGGGGTCCTGGAAATAAAAATTGGGAATTATAAATTATAATTTATGCCTGTGGTTAAAAGATTTGCCTACACTTACTGTGTTCTCCATGGATTCGTTGATCCTGTTGACCAGCCAGGTGAAAGTATGTCCATAAATGGCTTTGGCCAAGGCATCTCTGGCATAGATGGCATGATCGACTGTGAATGGGCTTAGAATCTTTACCAACACAGATCAACACACAAATCAGTATGCAATGTTTGCTGGATTGTTCATGATTGTGAGTATTTTTGACACAAAGGAGAAACTTCCACCTGATCATTTTTGGCTTCAATTTTTCTAAATGTGAATCCTTCATGGAGTTTTTGAGCATCAACTCCCAAAAGCTGCAATAACAAATATTTTAGTTTGGACACACCTTCTCATTCAATGCATTTTCTTTATTTTCATGACTATTTACATTGTAGATTCTGACTGAAGGCATCAAAACTATAAATGAACACATGTGGAATTATGTACTTAACAAAAAAGTGTGAAATAACTCTAAATAAGTCTTATATTTTAGATTCCTCAAAGTAGCCACCCTTTGCTTTTTTGATAGCGCTACAAACCCTTGGTGTTCTCTCAATGAGCTTAATGAGGTAGTCACCTGAAATGGTTTTCACTGCACAGGTGTGCCTTGTCAGGGTTACTTCTTTCCTTATTAATTGGGTGGGGACCATCAGTTGTGTTTTGCAGAAGTCAGGTTGATACACAGCGGACAGCCCTATTGCACAACTTTTAGAATTGGTATTATGGCAAGAACAAATCAGCTAAGTAAAGAGAAAAAAGTGGCCGTCATTACTTTAAGAAATGAAGGTCAGTCAGTTCGGAAAATTGCAAAATCTTTGAATATGTCCCCAAGTGCAGTCGCAAAGACCATCAAGCGCAACAACGAAACTGGCTCACATGAGGACCGCCCCAGGAAAGGAAGACCAAGAGTCACCCTGCTGCTGAGGATAAGTTCATCCAAGTCACTAGCCTCAGAAATCGTACATTGACAACACCTCAGATTAGAGACCAGATAAATGCCACACAGAGCTCTAGCAGCAGACACGTCTCTACAACAACTGTTAAAAGGAGACTGTGCAGATCAGGCCTTCATGGTCAAATAGCTGCTAGGAAACCACTGCTAAGGAGAGGCAACAAGCAGAAGAGATTTGTTTGGGCCAAGGAACACAAGGAATGGACATTAGACCAGTGGAAATCTGTGCTTTGGCCTGATGAGTCCAAATTTGAGATCATTGGTTCCAACTGCAGTGTCGGATGGATTGTACATGCCTGGTTCCCACCGTGAAGCACGGAGGAGGAGGTGTGATGGTGTTGCAGTGATTTGTTGGTGACACTGTTGGGGATTTATTCAAAATTGAAGGCACCATGAACCAGCATGGCTACCACAGCATCCTGCAGCGACATGCCATCCCATCCGGTTTGCGTTTAGTTGGACCATCATTTATTTTTCAACAGGACAATGACCCCAAACACACCTCCAGGCTGTGTAAGGGCTATTTGACCAAAAAGGTCAGGCCAGGTCATCTGCTGAGCCAGGTGACCTGGCCTCCACAGTCACCGGACCTGAACCCAATCGAGATGGTTTAAGGTGAGCTGGACCGCAGAGTGAAGGCAAAAGGGCCAACAAGTGCTAAGCATCTCTGGGAACTCCTTCAAGACTGCTGGAAAACAATTTCAGGTGACTACCTCTTGAAGCTCATCAACAGAATGCCAAGAGTGTACAAAGCAGTAATCAGAGCAAAGGGTGGCTACTTTGAAGAAACTAGAATATAAGACAACATTCAGTTATTTCACACATTTTTGTTAAGTACATAATTCGATATGTGCGGTCCTTTGGAGTGAGAGGGCCACTCCTGAGGACCTTCTATGACTCTGTGGTGGGGCATCAGCCATCCTGTACGGTGTGGTCTGCTGGAGCAGCAGTGTCACAGAGAGGGAGAAAAGAAACTGGACAAGGTCACCAAGAAGTCCAGCTCAGTCCTGGGCTGTCCTCTAGACTTGGTGCAGCAGGTGGGGGACAAGAGGGTCCTGGCTAAACTCATGTCTATGCTGGACCATGAGTGTCACCCCCTGCAGGACGCTCTGTCGGCTCTAGAGAGCAGCATCAGTGACAGACTGATTCACCCTCGCTGTGTTAAAGAGAGATTTCGCAGATCTTTCCTTCCTGCTGCTGTCAGACTGTACAATGATCAATGCTAGTCAGGTTAATCTCCATAGCAACCATGTGTCATCTCCATAGTAATAATTACATGTGCAATATTATTTAAAGTCACTTTACCTGCTACTTATTTATGTAACCACCACTGTCCATCCCTGCACTGTTCACAATCATCTGAGTCACTTTATTGTAGTGATATTATATATTACTGAACTGGAGTCACTTTAACTGCTGTTTGTTCACTGCTCAGAACCAAAGACATTTATTTATTGTGCAGCGTTCCTGTGCCTTACAGTGTTGTGTTTTTTAGGCTGTACATACTTATTATTATTATCTTAATTTTTGATGCATGCTCTTTTTTCCAACTGTTTCTGAAACCTGTGTTGTGACACTGCAATTTCCCCATTGTGGGACAAATAAAGGATTATCTTATCTTATGTGTTCATTCACAGTTGTGATGCCTTCAGTGAGAATCTACAATGTAAATAGTCATGAAAATAAAGAAACACATTGAATGAGAAGGTGGGTCCAAACTTTTGGTCTGTACTGTATATCAGTTGTTATATTGCTTACATTTGACACCCATCGCAGCTCATCACTGTTGCTTTCAAGTGTGGCAAGACCTTTGCCATCAGGACTAAACTTCAAATTCCCAAGATGGAGGACACTTGCAACAATGGAAAATAAATGCTGAAAAACAGAATATAGTGTAAAATCTTTGTAAATCAAATTATTTTACCACTTAACTTACATTATTGTAACTCTGATCAATGTTGACCACTTGTAGAGCATTTTTGACTGTCTTCCAGTCATTTTTGTCATTTATAGAAGAAACAATGGCACATTCTCCCTGTTAAAACAGTGCACACAATGAGGTCAATGCAGACACTGGTGTTTGCAGTGCAGAGATCCTCTCCATACTTGTGTCAGGTATTTGTAGAGCTGGCAGTCCCTCTCCAGTCCAAGCCGCTGCAGCAGCTCATCCCCAGCCCCTTCCACAAGTTGGTAGAAAATGTGGAAGTTCCTCTCTCCATGATTCTGATGCACAACTCGTGATTTCTCAAGAAGGTAATTCAGGATATGGCCTCCAACAGCATCCCCCTATGAGCAGCATCAACCTAAAGACAACAACTCTACAACTTGCAGGGAAAACAGGCCTATAATCCACTAAATATACTTATTAAGGCTTCTGGCTTACTGACCTGGCTGTCAAACTGAATATCCATGTATTTGCCAAAGCGGCTTGAATTGTCATTTTTTAGTGTTTTGGCATTTCCAAAGGCCTAGAAAAAAAAATGAAATAAGTCTCATAATTCCTGGTTTAAAAGTTTGCAGCAATAACAGTAACACTCTAACCTCCAGTACAGGATTGGACATGAGCATCTTGTCCCTCACAGTGTTGAGCAGAGTGGTGCTGGGGCAGCTCACGGCATAGTACTGCAGGATCTTCTTTGAGGCCTCCGTTTTTCCCGCTCCACTCTCTCCAGAGATCAGAATAAAGTGGTTGTTGTACTCAGACAGCATTGTGTGGTAGGCATTGTCAGCCAAGGCATAGCTGTAGTCAGAGAGGCTTACTTTAAAAGACTTAAAAGTTAGATAAATAAAGTGCATGATCGACCAAACCAGAATCTGTAGACATTAATAATCATCAATAAAGACTATACCAACCGAAAAAAGATTAGTGTAGTGTGAACAGTAGTATCCTGAATAATTAACATGTATGCATATTTTATATATATATATATATATATATATATATATATATATATATATATATATATATATATATAAATTGCTCAAATGCTCAAAAATAGTTGTATTTATTTTTTACATAGTAATCAATGCTGTTGTGTTTGTGAACATTTTTAAATGATTACAGTAGACTCACATGTGCGGTGGTAGTTCAAAAAAATTAACTCCCATGTAGATATCCATTTGTTTACTACTGTAGATGTCCAACTCTTTGTAAGGATTTAGAGATACCAACAAAGTGCCTATGTATGTCTGAAAAATCAAATACAACGTTAAGGAAGCATCTATACAGATTCATTTTTCTACTCTGAAAGACTCACATAGATAAGATCATTGCCAAATCGCTTTTTGAGGTTATTGATGAAGGCCTCCTCTGTGGTTTCATCCAGAAGAACAAAGTCCTGGATCCCCACACGGTCCCGGGCTGTGAGAGCGCCCTCCATGTCCAGCTGAACCTGAGGACAGAAAACAGTATATAAGATGTATTTTATTTTCTATAAAGCAAATTTGCCCAAGCCAAAATGAACCCATTGTTGCCATGAAATGAAATATGTACTATGATGAATTGAGGCACCAAGTACAGTAATAATTAAATAACTGAATAGTTTTAAATCAAATTCATTTGCAAATCTTTATCCCATCAAGGCAGAACACACTGATACTTCAGAGAGTCCAGAATCGTTTGTTTTGACTACATGACTGACTGCACTAATGACTGAATAACAGTCTTGGTGGGTGGACTGTTGTGAATGCAGGCCTCCAAAAGCACAAATATGGCCCCTGTTTGTTCCATTGAAAAGCC
This sequence comes from Paratrypauchen microcephalus, assembly GCA_036785185.1. Taxonomy (NCBI): domain Eukaryota; kingdom Metazoa; phylum Chordata; class Actinopteri; order Gobiiformes; family Gobiidae; genus Paratrypauchen; species Paratrypauchen microcephalus. Next base: position 4,474,749 of record JAVJIX010000081.1, on the reverse strand, counting down.
TGGTGTGGAGGTCCTGTGTGCCTTTGAGAGCGAGCGAGTGATTGTGCAAAGAAACAGATAGAGGCTAATCACTGCACAGTTCACAGGGACCTTGGCTAGTGGCCCACTGTTCTCCAGCGCTGCACACTGCAACACAGCCTCACAGCCTCACATTGACTAGGCATAGAGAAGAAAATTCCACCAGTCTGTTTTGCATTTTCAGCTTCAACCTTTAGACCAAAGGTTTCCACAGCTTTTGTTGGTTTTGTAAGTTTTTTGTCATTTCTTTGGAAGCGGAGGCTCTTTGATTCCCAACACTCTCTGTAAAACATTAAAAAAGATAATCCATTGAATCTAATTGACACAAAGTCCTCCTTCACCTCCCCCTTTGCCCCCTCTCCTCTATCCTCTGCCCATGGTCCTCGATTCTTGAGAAAGGCCAAGTGTTTTTGTCCTGTAAATACCAGGGAGCAGAGACAAAAAAGACGTCTTTAAAATGCAGTCTACAAACCATTACACATATTCCCCCGGCATATCCATTCAGTAATTATTCATTAGAAAACATTTAACGTCACAGTGAATTTCACACTAGGCAGTCGAAACACAATGGAGGAGATTTGGCCTATTTTTGGGTGAGGAGTTGGGGGTGCGGGTTGGCTGTACAGAGGAAGGCTGAGGGCGAAGGAGGGGGTAAAAAGGGGTCCCGTATTTGTCTGATCTGAGAACCTTAGAAACTGGGCTGTCTTGAGACAACAGGGACAGACTCCACAGTGCAGTAACGGTCTGTGCCCTGCTGCTCGCCCTCACTCCAGACAATAGATGCTTGTTCTGTGCAGTGCTGGGTTGTAATTTGGACTTGATTACTCTGCTCACACGGGCCCCACGATGACGATGGAGGAGGCTAGTCAGAAGAGAGTGTTTTCTTTCACCTGTCAGCCCCACACCCCGAGTACTTACACCCTTGTGGATAACAATAGCCCTCACCCTGTGTCCCCTCCACCCAGCTCCCTGTCCCGGAGCCCCCTGCCTGTTTTAAGCCAATGAGACAGGTGAACAATATCATTGAAGGGACCCTTTTGGGGACGTCAGAATCAATCTGAAGATGTGATGGTTGCTGTGGAGCTGTGGTGGGATATTTGTGACACCGCCTTTTTCATGGGAACAAACTTTTCTCATGGTCATAAAAGCAGACAATAGATATATGCTCTACAGTATGAGAGAACAGCAATGATGAGTCGCTCCCAAAAAGACCAAGGAATGGTCAATAATGATCACTATACATACGTATGTTTACTAAAAAAAAGACTTCACTAAGCTAAACTGCATTATTATATACAGTATCACATTAATATAAAATGATATATTTATGATTGAAATCTGTTGTAACAAAGGAAACAGTGATTATGTAATTAATCATCTGAAGCCAATGACAGCTCAGGTAAGCATTGCAACTTCAGCTCAGCAATTGTGTTTTAATTAAGAGATGGTGCTGGTTTTGGTCTAGAGTGTCAATGTTGCTTGAGACAGAGTGAGCTCATTTGTGAGAACAGAAGAAGGCTCTTCTCTTTCACTTCCCACAGAAGGAGGGGAGGAGACACTTATACACTGTGGTTTAGCGGCTGAGTAACAAGAACATTTATTTCTTGCAGTGCAGTAGTGCAGTACTAAAATCCTAATTTTAGTAAGATGATTTTAGAGGCTTGAAAAATCAAATTGGTGAATTTTATTTAACTAGGAAATGATCACAAGCTGTAATTAAGTAATATGTAATAGTCCAGTCCATCTACATAACTGAAAATAACTAACAGTTACAAATATAAATAAATAAATAAATAAATAAATAAATAAATAAATAAACACACACACACAGAATTTAGCTCTCACACAGTGTCTTCTAACCTGCATTTTGAGGTCTGTATTGTTCTGTTGTCAGGTGCTGACTCTTCTGGTTAGGGTCCCAAATGGCAAAGGTCTCCTTCTCTCAAGAGAAGTTAGACAGGTCTCCTCCAGTGTCTGCTTGCATCAAGACAAAAAGACTTAAAGCAGTTAGCTACACAATGCTCCAAAGTTGCTTCCTTCAGAAGTCGGTCATTTGACTAGCGTGAAGAGGAACAGGTTAGTGATGTTGCATGTGTACATCAGGTACAAGTTGTGTGGCATGCTTAATCATTCATGTTGTGGGAGGTGGAGGAGCAAGGAGATCTTATTCAGGTCTTACCTGGTATCTGCTCCTCTCAGAGTGTAACATAACGGTGCAGAAACAGGACCCAAACCCTTCAAAGCAGCCATATTCTGGAAACAAACAATTGTCTCTTGTTAAGAAATCGTGTTGGGATTTGTTGTGAATCAGCGCATCAAGAGTAACTGTATATAAAACATAATAATAATAAGATTTCTTTAGTAGGCCATGTTCTTATTTATTTGACTAGGCAGAAAATATGAACAAATGATTTTTGTGCTCTTAACTAATGACACTAATGTATCAGTTACATGTTGAGCAAGGTTACTTGCATGAGTCATAGTTCATTTGCACCACAGATGTGTGAAGACAGACTTAAGTTGTTCAGTTAGTTTTAGGTTTCACTTTAAGAGCGACAAGGTGGGAGTAACATGTGTTTATGCTGTAGCCAGGTAACCCCCTTCATAAAACACTGGTGTCCGTTTTCTCTCCTCCAGTGGCCCACATGTGAGAGAAAAGATCAGGTTTCAAGCAATTTTTGGATTGATTTCTGTCATTGCTTTCAGCCAATTGACTTTAATAGCTGTGTCTTCAGCTTATTTAAATAATACACTGGCCACTGCACAGAAGCTAGGCGGGTTATCTTCTGCATAACCCCACCTCTCCCGCCCAGATCTGCAGCAATGCTTGTCCAATCTTAACAAGCTTTCAGCTACCCACTGCGCTCTGATTCAGCACGAGACCCGGCAAATCCAATTACACACAAGTCAGAGAGGTTGATTTTTCCCATTATAGATGCCATGCTGAGAATGAGAGCTGATGATAACACTCACATCTTGCCACACAACCCCCCTCTCTCACTCCGACCTTATTTTGTCTCCATTTCATGATTCCCTCCCTTTATTTCTCCATCTCTTCCTATCTAATTCCTCTTTCCCAAAGATGTTTTTTCTTCTCTTGTGTCATTCTTTGGATCACCTCTTCTTTCATAGTCCATTATTCAAATTTTTCAGAATAACATAACAAAAGCTGGGTCCTTCATATTTTATTTTAAACTGCTGGCTTAATCATGTTATTCCATAGTTCAAATAAATGTGTACAAGCAACAATACATTTGTTAACTTGTTATTACTATAAAATAAAACAAATTTATCTCTATGTTGCAATCCTGTACTTGAAATAATTATTCTAAACATGTTTTTCAAGAGGTCATTGCTAAAATGATTTGCACCAATATCAGACAATTTCAATTAAGGTTCCCTAATTATTAAGGTTATTATTACTATTACTGTTAAGGTTTTTATGACTCTGTGGTGGCCTCTGCTGTCCTCTACGCTGTCGTCTGCTGGGCCCCGAGCAGCACAGAACGGGACAGAAAAAGACTCAACAAGCTGGTCAGGAGGGCCAGCTCTGTCCTGGGCTGTCCTCTGGACTCTGTAGAGGAGGTGGCCGAGAGGAGGGTACTGGCCAAATTCACGTCCATCATGGACGACACCTCTCACCCTCTGCACCGGACTGTAGAGGAGCTGAACAGCTCCTTCAGCAGCCGACTGAGGCACCCCCAGTGCAAGAAGGAGCGCTACCGCAGATCCTTCATCCCCACCGCCATCAGACTGTACAACTCCACTGTATAGTCCAAATGTGCAATATTGTCTTCAAATACTCTCCTAGTTACTGTTTCTTATTATTACTTGGATAACTCCACTGTATGGTCCTATCGTGCAATATCATTTTTCCCAATGTGCAATTTTGTTTTTTCCAATACTCCTATCGTGCAATATCGTTTTTCAAATTTTTCAATACTCTCCCTGTCACTGTTTTTATTATTATTATTACTATTATTATTATTAGATTTATTACTTATTTTACTATTATTATTACTACCTATCTTTATGCCATTTTTGCCTGCATGCACTTGTCTTCTTGTTCAAACTGTCCCTACCTGGAGCTACTGTGACAAGTAAATTTCTCCTGTGTGAGATCAATAAAGTCTTATCTTATCTTATCTTAAGTGTTCGCTTTATGGACTTACAAGGACCTGTTGTGCCAAATAAAGCTTTTAAAGGTTTTCAGAAATTAATTTTTCCACTCATTCAGCAGTGAAAACAAAGTGAACTTTTGCTCAAACACTTCCTATTTGGTGACTCAAAAGGCTTGACCTTAACACAGATTGTTGGCCCTGCAGAGAGGTCAACACAATTGACCTCTACAAAACTAAAGATTCAAAAGCTTATCACTTTGCTTCAAATCACCAATAAAAAAATCCCACACAAAGGGATGAAGTTCAGTTCAATAAAATCACAGTTTGAGTAATTTGTGTTAGAATTTAGCCATTGCTACCCACATCACCAAAGGCAAGAAATTTGTATAATCTAATAGTATGTAGTATAATGTATATTGAGCTCAATTGCATTAAGTTATACATAGGCCTATGTAACTTCTCAGGATCTGCTTGTCTCCATGGAGATGTTATTGCTTTGCCTAGAATGTTCCACAGTATAGCATTAAACTTGTCTTATCTAATAAGAATTGAAAAGTATCCACCCCCTAATTTGAGTCACCTTCAAATAATTCTAGTGGAGTGTTGTCTTTGTACTCTCAGATGCACTCTCAGTCTGGTCGGAACCCGCTGCTCTAGGGTTAATATTCGGACAGTGACATGGGCCAGTTTAGGTAAAGGCAGAACTTTGTGACTCTGACTGGAGATTAGAGCAGTGAGGAGAGCCCACTCTGAAAGCAACTCTGTGTTTGGGTAAGCACACAAGTCACAAACAGTGACCACCATTTAAAGTCGGCTATAAGGGTCTTTGTTTAGCAAATAGCCTTAGCAGGCATGAAAGGGGAAAGTCTGTTACAAAAGTAATTGATTTATTCATTCTTTATATACAGCCTGCCTCTCAAGACTCTTTTTCGAGAGCCGGCATTGATAAGATGATGAGGCATTAATTTCTTGATCCTCCTCCCTCGTAGTGCCTGCCTGTGTCTGGTTGTAGCCTAACCCTGCGGGCTTTAGGACCTTTACAAGTGGCTTAGGGAGGATGGCCTTGTTTTGTCCGTTACGTTCATGCATGTAATCATTGATTGAGTCTATTGTGACAGGCCGATTTACCATCTGTAGGCTCTCAAGGGATTGTCACTTCTGTCAGTGCCGTCACCTTTAATTTTTACCTGCAGCCTAGTCCAGGAAGTTATAACTTTTCCATATTTCCATGTGCATGGACTATAGGCTATATGCACAGCCATAGGCTATTGGTGTAGAAAAGCTCAACCGGTGGTTGGAGTTAATTACGCTTTGTTTTGTAAATTTGACTGACTCTACCATATAAATAAATGTCTAAATAAATAAATAAATAAATGCCACTTTGCGCAGCTCTTATCCTTCATGTTTTTAGACTTTGCTTACTTAGGCTACAAGAAAAGGCCTAAGTAATATTGTGTAGGTTTAAGCAATATTTTATGCTTAAACCTGCAGTTTTATGCTTAAACTGCAGGTTTAAGCATCAAATATTGCTTAAACCTGCAGTGCACATGTCAATTAATTGGGCTAAATAATGAAAAACACAATAACAACAACAACGCAGTTTCAGTGACACTCTTGTCCTATTTGCATTCTCTGTTTTCTCTACTTCTGAAGTGTATGCGCTCGTTTAGCACGTCCCGCTGAAGCCCACCCGGCCCCCGTGTCCTCGGGCCCTCCCTTCACGCGCCACCCCAACTCTCTTTCCCACTGCTCTAAGGAGCAGGACGCGGCCACAGCGGCGGGAAGCAAATGATCTACAAGCACTTCCCTTCAAACAAAGTTCACTCACATACGCAGATGTCACTGCAGTGGCAACATCACCTCTCACCAGGCTAAGGGGGATACTACCTGGAGTAACTGGAGAAGGAAATAAGATCACAAATTACGAAAGGAAGACAGATTTTCACCCGGGTTCATGCATAGACTATTTAGTTTTATTTTTCTTACTATTTACTTGACTTAAAAAGATACATAAGCAACGCCACATCGCACAAGAAGCACCTGGATTTCCAAAAGTAAACGGTAACCAAAAATAATGCGTCCGTAAACTGCTCAGCAGTGGCCAATGGGACAGACGTAGGCTATGTTTATATTACAGTGTTGTGCAAGTGGCATGATCACTGACCAGAGACAGCTCCTTTGGATGTTTTCCGGATGCACTAAAGGAATACTCTGAAATCTTGGGCAATACTAAGTGAACATCACACATTTCAGTCCAGTTTGTAGCTTTTACGCCTTGCTGTCAGCTGCAGACTACTGTATCAGTTGTCAAACTTGACGGGAACCTGCCCCCGGGCGAATGGGAGCTCCCATCAAGTCCGTACTGCGCATGTCAGAGGCTGGACAGCTCCAAAGAGGGAAATTTAAAAACGGATTTGGAGCATTAAGGGCAGCATACAGAATACACTACAGGGGCTCACGAGCGGCTCACACAATCTGCATTATCACCAGAAAGGTATGTTTTAAACTTGTTTTTAATTATTATCTATGTAGTTAGAGTAAACAAAGAACTCTCTTTAAAATACATGCACATTAGTTTAACCAAATAAATTGAGAAAATCCACTGTCCCATAAACCAATTTATATGTAGACCTAATGTAAAAATGTTTTTGAGGAATTAACTATCTCTAGACCTAAGTGATTTTTTAAAAGATTCTTTAGCTTTACTGCTTACAGCCTTATATTTGGAAATCAAATTTTTTTGTGCTTTGTGTTCTTATTCTAAAACAGCAAATGTACAGGTTTCCTGGTTATAGATAATATTTTGAATATTTTTATAATAGATAATAAGATATAATATTTGGTTTTGAATTGTTTATTGCTATAATAACATACTAGATTTTCATCACTTTGCAATCCATGGATAGGCATAAACGATTTAGACTCAATGTTTTCTAAGAAACCCTTTTGTTTGCGGCATTTATTTGTATTTTCTTTAGTTTTAGAGCACTACCAATCACAGGAAATGATAGAAGGTGGGATCACCTCAAGGATGTCAGGAATTATAGAAAATGCTGGGCATCATCCATCGCCACAGGACTACAGGTAATCTGATTTGTTTATGCAGTATATAAACAAGCCAAAATGTCAGTGGGAATTTGTGAACACAAAATCAGTTTTTACTATTACAACCTGTTTTAGCTCAAGATGTTTGGACAGTTCTTTTGTGCATGCACTGAGGTTGAAGAGCTGAAAATCATTGAGAATAAACGATTTGGGCTCTGAATGGATCTGAATGGATCTGTCAAAAAGCATCAGCTTTGTTTACACTCCTGCTGTCGTAACATGGAATGTTGAGCCTGTAGGACGGTCTGCTTGGGGAGATAGAGACACAGAGGTCACCAGCGTTCACAAGTGGATCCTAGTTACAAAAAGGAAGACTTTTTGGTGCATGTTATAAAGCCATGTGAAGGAGCCCAGGTCTAGGCAGGTGTAAATAGACTATAACATTTGTTGTTGTCAAGATGTCCAGTTTTTTTGGTCAATACATTTAAATAAATGCTGGAAATCTCAGAGAATGTAATATTTAGCAAAATTTTCAGATGCAATTCCGTCCATTTATTTACAGAATCTACATTTACTTGTATGGCGGTGTTATTTTTTTTCAATTCCAGTATTTGCTGCAAAAATATATAAAGCATATTGAATATGTGACACATGACTATAGGGACTGTAGATGTGAATATGAGTATGCTATTAAACATCTATGGTAACTGTGGTAAATTCATCATCACTACACTTAAACAAACTTAAGGTCTCCAAAGTTGCATCCCATCTCCTGAGTGAAGTGATGTCACTAGAGAAGCACACAGAACCCTGACCCTAAACCAGATTTACACATTTTTTGGCCTGAGGCTCTATTTTAGGACGGGCAGGGGCCACTGGGGGGAGGGAGGAGGGTGCTTTGAGGGTTAGAGATTGGAAAGGGACAGGGAAGCAGATGGCATCATTATTTGTCTCTCTTATGTGAGGGCTGTCATTCCAACAGATTAATGCAGGGGGCGGATAAAGAAAAGAAAGGACACAGACAATCAAGGAAGGGTCTTGCCGAGACAATAGAGCCACGTGCCACTGGGCAGATTTGTCGTTTGGAACACAATAGGTGATCATTTTTCAATAGACAGGGCCAACTGTTGCAGGCAACATGTGCTGCTACCCCATGTTTCAAACGATCTCATTCGTTGTTTACTTATGATTCAGCCAATGGTTAAGGCGAAATTGTGGTCACCTGACAGAGTTGATTTTTTATGGGGGGAGGTGAGGGGGTCCTCAACAAACCCTTGTAGTAACTGAATTGTATGTGTTGTCATAGTAACTCCAATTAGTAAACCCTTGATCACATAAGTGTGCGCACTAAGAGAGCTGTGGGTGGGTTATATATGGGTTTTGCTGTTAATTCATTTTTATATATTTTTTTTGGTTGTTAAAATGAATTTTATATTATTTATGTTGAAAAAAAAAGTATTCTGTAGTATTGTATTTGTTGTATTATATATATAATATATAACACTACACAATATAATTGTGCAATGAATTAAATAATCATGTTGCAATTAAGAGTAACTTTGGAAAATGAAATTAATTATTTAATTAGTATGAATGGGTTGTTTAGCTGGTTCAGTCATTAGGCTGTTTAACTGTCACTTCTTCTTAATTTCCTTATGGTAATTTGTGAATGACATGGATAATACGGTAGATTTATTTACAGATTCTTAAGATCTTGACTCTCAGTTTTGCCTACTAGTCATTTGGAAATCAAACTTCATGAAGACTCCAGACTCAAATCTATCTTTGTGTCAATAAGGCAGATGACAGCCGTTTTAACCCCTCACCCCCCTTGTCTCTTGTAGACTCCTGACCACAGACCCTTCCCAGCTCAGAGAAGAGGACCTCCCTGGGGACCTGCAGTCTCTGTCATGGCTTACCTCGGTGGATGTGCCCCGGTTACAGCAGATGGCCGATGGCAGAGAACACAGCAACGGCAGTTTGCTGCAGCAGCAGACAGGTGAGGTGACAAGGATGACAGTGCAACATTTAAAAATTAGCAGCTGCTCAGCCTGACCAATCTGATTGGTCTTTGGCCTCACTGGGAGTGTGGGATCCTCATCAAAACCTAAAAGTAAAAACATGTCAATGTTTTGCAGCTGCAGTTAAAACATTAATGTTTCAAATAATGCTTATTTATAAACATTAAAACTGTTCTGGTTTATAGCCCAGATAAACAGCGTACCCATGACTGGACAAAGCTCCATGCTTCAGCTTCAGAGTAACATGCAGCACAGCCCCTTGGGAATCGGCATCATCAACAGCCACAGCGGAAGTGTGAGTTTTCACATAATCTTTGTTTTTGTTTACAGCAAATCCTTCTTATATTTTACTCAATTCATCTGTCTCCTCTTTGTAGATGTCTCCTTTCTCTATGAGTTGTGTACCCTCTCCTGGATACCAGTGCCCTACCTCAGTGTATCAGCCTACACAACAAGTGTATTCACTAGCTCAAAGTGGACAACAGGTACAACAATAACCAAATAAACTGACTGAACAATTGGTGATCATGTAACTGTACAAACCTAAAGTTCCAATTGTATCTTTCAGTGTTCATCTGGTGGATTATACAATGTCACTTTTGCCAACCAAAGTATTTACACACAACCGCGCCTCGCTCCTCAAGAACAGGAAGTGCAGCCCAAGACATTTCCCAAACCCATTTACTCTTACAGGTAGAATGCTATGAAAAGGGATTAATAATGACATTAAAGAAATGTAAACCTTAAACTATTTTGTTTTCTTTCTTAAGCTGTTTGATTGCCATGGCATTAAAAAACAGCAAAACTGGCAGCCTACCAGTTAGTGAAATCTATAGCTTTATGAAGGAGCACTTTCCCTATTTTAAGGTAAAGAATACAAAATATATTTAAAGATGTAAAGAAAATGTATAAACAGAAAGGCATATGAAACTAGCTAAGTAATAGTCTAACTATTTATTTTTTGTGCTTTTCCAGACTGCACCTGATGGTTGGAAAAATTCAGTGAGACACAATCTTTCTTTAAATAAATGCTTTGAAAAAGTTGAGAACAAGGCAAGTAGCTCATCCCGCAAAGGTTGTCTTTGGGCATTGAACCCTGCCAAAATTGACAAGATGGAGGAAGAGATGCAGAAGTGGAAACGTAAAGACCTTCCAGCTATCCGCCGCAGCATGGCTAACCCTGGTAAAAACAAAAAAATTATAATTGTAATAATTGCAGTAATCCAATACAATATGAAATGTCTGTAATGATAGGCTTGTATTGTTTGCAGATGAACTGGATAAACTGATAACTGACCGTCCTGAAAACTGCAGACGTAAAACTTTAGACCCCAGCATGACCCGGGTGCCCACTGGTCCCTCAGTCCTCCCAATGGCCAGCCCAACACACCTGCAGTGCCAGCCTATAGTCACTTTGTCCTTGCCCTGTTTGCCAATGCACCAGCACCACCAGCTCCACTCAAAGCTGCAGACTCGACTACAGCCCATGTCCCCTGCCCCAGCACAGACCCCGCCACTACATGTAATCCCTGATGTCTCCCACAGTCCACTTGCCCACCAGCCCACCAAACCACCAGAGGACTTTTACTCTGTGCAGGCTGATCCACACACAGAGGTAGACACACTGGATCCTAGCATCATGGACTTTGCTTTTCAAGGTAAGAAATACATCTTTAGTATGAAATGGCCTGCAGCTACGGCAATATGATAATGAACCTCTTCACCTTTTCTACAGGTAATATTTGGGAAGAAATGAAAGACGACAGCTTTAACTTGGACGCCCTGGGCAGCTTCAGTAACTCTCCACTGAGACTTTCAGACTGTGACCTGGGATCAGCTAGTGTCCCACTGGGTTCTAACACATCAAACCTACCAGATGTGCAAGTGACTGGCCTGTACACTTCATATCCATCCCAGGAGCCCCCATCCTCCCAGTACATGAGCACAGGGGCAACTAGCAAACCCATCATCTTGCTTTGAAGTCACCGAAAGAAGATGCAAAGATGAACTGTCACCAGCAGTCACCCTGCAGAACACAAACAGGTCATTAATGGATGGAGGACATGATTGAAAAGCAGTCAAACTAAGTGCAGTGACTTAAAAAGTTTAAAGTATTTTACTTTATATACTGCAATTTCCCCATTGTGGGACAAATAAAGGATTATCTTATCTTTATTTTACAGAAAGCAAATATACCTTTTAAGTGACTGTTCTGCATTTACAAAGTCCTGGCATTCTGTAGCCTGCTGTACCATTTAGCCTTGTATTGTGATAGACTGCTGTTTCTTATTTATATTTATAAAATCAATTGGAGGGGTTAGATATTTTATCACTCTCTTTGTAAATATTTGAATATTTCACAGAAAGCTTTGTATTTAACTACTGTGTCTCATTGCCCATTGAAGGTCAAGTGAGGCTACGAGTCATGATTTTACACTCTGTTAACTGTAAATAATTCACAGTAAAAATAAGAAATAAAAAGGATAAACATTGTTTCTTTTGGCAAAATATACCATGATATTTATTAAGTTAACAGTCAACCTTTGAGAAATACTATATTGAGACCTTGTACATTCATATGAAATGTTACATCTTGAAAATACATTTAGCATTTTCTGCCCTTTCCAAAAACCTGAGTTAGACAACATTGTGTGAAAAAAAATCAACTTACAGTAGCTTAGTATCACCATACAGCAAAGTGTGCGATAATACATGGACACAACATAAATCATAAGTCAAATACAAAGTGAAATGACAAACCTACATAGCTGCACATTAACTCCTTACTTAAATACAAGGTTGTGTGCCTTAAGGAGTTCACTGACCGCAAACAGCCTTTCGTTCCTTCACTTGTGGCTTTTATATCAACATCATGGTTACCTTTTCAGTGTCTGTATTCAAGTGTTGTTGTTTAATATAGTGGTGGTGACAAGTCATTGAAATCAATGACAATCACTACATTTAAATCATAATAGAAATCCTATACATAACTGTCCATGATCTACAGTATAATGTAATACTTTCAATAGCAGCAACATGGGCATTAAAATACAATGATGTGGAGTGCAGAACAGTTAACAACATTGTAAAAAACCTCAACAACAAGGTTGACATGTCAGTGAGAAAGCAGTAAGAAAATAATTTATATAATAATACATTTCTGCTGGAGGTGTAGTGTCACAGTTTTATTGGAGTATCATTAAAACCTTAACTGGTGCCTTGATTATCCATTGTTGCCAACAGATGGCACAGTTTTGCCCTCTGAGCTGGAGTCAAATTTTGGCTCATGTGGATGACACAGTCCATTGCAACATCTGGGTTGGCCTCCACCAAGCTAAACAGAAACAAAGAATCATTAAATTAAAATATATCAAAGAAATTCAACACAACTATTACATTACTATATTAGGGTGTGTAATTACCTGCGAATATGTTTTAGAGTGTTTTCCCTCTTAAGATACTTTATATTTTCACGGATGGACGATTGAGTGCCATCTTCTGTGGACAACTGCTTTTCAAGCCACTCCACTACAGCTTGGTTATTATCCCAGAGATAAGTCTGAAGAATGAGCATATGCATGGCAATTACAAATAATTTCTTGTATTGCTTCATAAAAAGTTAAAATGCACACCTTGACAGTTCCTTCAGTCTCCACAAACCAGCGGCGCAGCATAGAATGCATGTGCCCATCACTCAGGTCTTTGTTGGCCTGCAGGATCTCACATTTGACCACCTGCTCCAACAAAAGCCGACGCAGACGCCAGTAGAAAAAAGACCGCACATTCTTCCACTCCAAAATATCCTGCAAAAATATAATTATCTGTTTATAATGTGCTTCTACTACATAACAGGGACATACAAGTAAACTTACAGTGATGGCCCCCTTCTCCTGCATCCTGCCAGGGGTGTCATGAAGGTCAACAAACTGCACTGCCACCTGGTGGTAGATGGGAATCAAGAACTCCTCTCTAGCTTTAAGTTTGGATTCCAGCTCTCTGCATTCTTTCTCTGATAGCTCTGGGGATGCTGAAAATATAGTATATATATTTAGGATTCTGGGATGTTTAGCTCCTACAGCCCCACTCAAACAGTGAGAGATACAGGACTACATTCATACCATACTCCATACAATTGTACGACAACTCACCCTTATGTAACAGATAATACTCCCTACAACTGTACAACTCACCCTTATGTAACAGATAACCTTATGTCCTGTCAATCATCATATCATATTATTGTACTGTCTTTCTTGTCTCTTGTTGCTGTGATTTTATATTTTGATTACTTACTTCTACATTTTATTTTGACTTGTACATATACACTTATATAATTATGCCTTATTTGACACCTGTTTCTTGGTGTTTATATATATATATATATATACATACACACACACACACATACATACATACATATACTACCTCACCTACTTGTTTACAGATTCTGTTAGTTAGGTAGGCCTATTAAATATGCAGTGGGAGTGGAGTGGGGGGTCTTGTTAGGATAGCCATTCAGGGCCATAATGGGTGTTTTCTCACCTCTGGACCTGACCTGGCTAGCCCTATTGTTTTGTTTGTTTTGATTTAGGTTTGAGGATAGAGTTATAAATGGGAGACAAATGATGTCTGACACCTCCTTTTCTGTTCAAGGAAGGATTCTCTTTCTTGACAAAAATAGCCTCTTTAACTCCCCTCTCAAACAAGTTCTTTTCTCTGGCCAAGATCTGTACCTCACTGTCCTCAAAAGAGTGGCCCGTGGCTTTTAGGTGGCGATGTACAGCAGACTGTGGTACACTCTGGCTCTCCTGTCTGTGTTGGTACATCCTCTTGTGAAGTGGATGTTTTGTTTCTCCAGTGCTCACTGCAGTCTTCACTACACTGAATGGAGTAGACCACATTGCTTTGTTTATGGCTCGGTGTTTTGTCCTTTGGGTGGACCAGTTTCTGTCTTAAAGTGTTTGTGGGGTTGTGGGTTTTCTGGGATTTCATGTTGTCTGAAAATCCTCTGTAGTTTTTCAGAAACGCCGGCCAGGTAAGGAATAGTTACACCCTTTCTCCTGGGTTCTGATTCTCTGTTTCTTGTCCTTGTCTCTCTTAATTTTGTTGAAAGCCCATTTAGGATATCCACAAACAGAGAGGGCTTTCTGCACTTGTTTTTCTTTCTCCTTTCCCTCTGTGCTTGTAGGAACCACTTGGGCCCTGTGTTGTAATGTCCACTCCCACTGCATATTTAATAGGCCTACCTAACTAACAGAAACTGAAAACAAGTAGGTGTGGAAAATTCAAAGTAATTTCATTGTAGTTAGCCCCTCCCTTCAGGCAGATATAAGGCAATGTCCACCAGTGTCTGACCAGAACCGAAGAAGCAGCTTGGATGAGCTGCAAAACTGAGCTGACAAATTGAATTTCTCCTTTTGCCATGGATTCTACCTGGACGACTGATTCTACACATATCCTCTTTGCTACTTATTTAGAATTGATTAATATTAACATTTATTTTTTACTCTTTGTTATAATATTATATTGTGATTAGTGAGCTATTGTGTCCATATAATTTCCCTTGTGGATCAATAAAGTTTGTCTAAGTCCAAGTTATGTGGATTAATTTGGTCATGTCTTACAAAGCTCCTGAGCAATGCTTGCATAAACAGGATCCAGTCTTCTCATTGTCTTCAATAGGTCTTTCCTCCTGAATTTAATCTCCACCGTGCCCTCTGCCTCAAGCACACCACCCCTGAAATGCCAAAATCAATCAGTAACAGACAATATAATCATAACAATAGAATTAATATCTGTATAATCAAAACACACTCCACCTGCTCTCTCGGTCTGCATACATTTCCATACACAGTGGGTTGATAGTTGGGTCAATGACTACCCATGATCCTCCTCTCAGCTCAGCATGAGGGGGGATGTACACTAGCACTGGCTGGTGGAATGCATGTAAGGCGTCTACAATGTAGGCTCCAAATTTAAGCACTTGATCATACATATCTTAAATGGAAAAACATTTATAGTTTGAATTCAAAATGTTGCACAAAGAAAGAGCAAAAATAACATACCCTTCATGCCCCCAGAAAAGCCTCTCCAGTTGGCAAATATCATGAGGGGCAGTCGTTCACGGTTAAAGTCATTAATGGCTTGAGCTGTTTTGAATGCAGAGTCTGGAAACCAAACCTGCCCGGCCTGCTGCAAAACCTAGGGCAAAATCAAAATGCACAATCCAGCTCAAAACAGACACTCCTTTAATTTCACATTTACTTACTTTAGACTCTGAATCTAAATTTGCAGGATCAGCTGGGACAGTGAATTCAACAGTGCGGGTTTCCACAGCAATGACACCAAGAGGTATTCCTCCTAATCTGTAAAATTTGTGTTATTAGAACCAATAATACCTTAGTAATTAGTCATTTTTTTAAAAGCAAAGAATCTTACCGTGCTCTACCCACAACAACAGTTTGTGCCCAAGAACTCATGATCTCCATAAAAGAACCATGATCAAAGAATCCACTCTGCCAGTCACCTTTGGCTGCTAAAAGTGTAACACTTGTGATAATAAAAAAAACAGCAACAAATATATATATATATAGTTTTTTGACACATCTACTTACTGGTTCTTCCAGCCAACATCCATCGTGGGTCATAGGGTGCTTTTGTGGGAGTGAATTCAATCTCTCTGTCCACAGGGTCAGTAATTAATAGAGAAGGCACAGGCGAGTATTTGTTCTGACAAAGGTCAAAAAGAGAGTTTTTTTTTTATTTTATTTTTATATTCTATTTATTGTTTTGCGCACTTTACCTTTGGCATGTAAGAGAGCCACTGCAGAATAGTGGTGACACCCTCAAAGTCATCTGGCACTGTGGTGTGTGTGACTCCATTGTTGTGCATGATCTGGATTCCTCCCAGTTGGTTATTAGAAGTATAGACCTCTCTACCGAGGACCTGCTCAGACAACAACCAGAACCACGTGGTATGATTAGTGTCACAGACTCATCATATTGTTTCCATACCTCTTTAGTACACATTTGACTTTTCAAACTTTTTTTTTTTTAATGTGCATTAAACAGACCTTATTCAAAGCACCTGCTCCAGTCAGAATTATATGGGAGTTTTCCACCTGAATCACCCTCTGTCCTAAGCGAACCAAGTAAGCACCAATGCCAATAGCTCGACATGTCACCTGCAAAAAAGCAAGATATTTGACAAAAATATTTCTCTTTAAAATATTATTTGTCTTACCATGCTGATAGTAATGATGTCCTCATAGGCTTGAGATGACTCTCCCGCAATAGTGCCCGAACCTCGAAGGTTCTCAACCCCAAGATCATCGTCCTTTCCAATAATATCTGTGATAATATACCTATAATATATGGCAAGTATAATATGGAGACGTAACAAGGAAAATAAAACACTAGTGTCAATATGACAAGTAAAAGTTTTTTCTACATGTTTTAAGAGCATAAAAATATACAAAATATCACTGTATATAATATGATCTACCTTGATTCTCCATCTTCCTCTACATGGTGACAATGGACTGAACTAGAAGAGCTTGTGCGTGTATAGTCCTGAGGTGTCAGGTAAAGATATTTAAACCCCTGTGGAGACATTGTATTGTAAAGATGTGAGGTCAGAAATGATCTGAGCATTTGTGTGAATTTTAAAAAAAAATACTTTGTAAGGATCAGTGGGGTCTATCCAGGCCACTTGAAACAGGTGTTTGACCTCCTCTGCGAGACCAATTCGAGCACCACTGTTGGCTGCAATGTAAATGCGTGGAATGCCTTCTGCTCGGGCCAGTTCAGATGCTCTGAGGAACAGCTCATCCTCTTGGGGACCAAATGAACCAATCATGTATGTGATGTCATTACAGATCAAAACAATATCACGGCCTACGGGGTACTCCTGTGTTTTCATTCTCATCTTAAATGCAACCATTCCTATCTGAAAACATAGGGAAAAAGATCTTACATTCAGAAAAATATACACAATAATTAAGTGTTTAATGACTCTGTACTTTATTATCTCCAGGCAGGCGGTTCATCTGGACTAGTCGCCCCTGTGAATCTAGCACCAGTTCAGTACACATGAGCACATCCTTAGGAGCTTTGTCTCTTGGTCCCCATAAGTTGAACAGTGCCTGTGAGTTAATTTATCCAAAATAATAGGAAAATTAATAATACAGAAAATAACAGTAGATTATATAAGGGCTAAAGCAGTACCTGTCTGAACATCTCAGGAAAATCATAGACATATGTGGTACCCAGAGTTTGGGCCTGAAATCTCTTAGCCTGTAATAGGTCTTTGGTCACATAGGGAGTGTTGATGAGCATGCCATGCAGAGGACCTGCCTTCTCACCATATGACTGAAACATAATCTGAAACATCACCGTTAAACATAAAAAATACATTCAGATATAATTATTGTCACATATGAAAAGATTTAAATGCATTTATATTCTGACCTGCCCAGTGTTTGAATCAGTTACTTCTTTATACAAGCTGATGTCTAGATAGTAGCCAGATTCATTGGTCAGAAACAAGCGGATGGGGATGGCATTGCCATTGCTTGTTTGCCGAATGTTGATCTTGAGCTCAGCCTGAAGGACACGCAACTTCCACAGGCGGCTCCCGTAGCGCATTACCATGGAACGCACGGACTCTTCAATCTATGTACAAAAATATTTGTTTAAGAAATGAGCAACATAAAAGTTACTTCAGATACACTTTTTTCTCAGTCAAATTTGGAGTCACTAGAAACACACTTACTTTGGAAGGGTCCATAATGACAGTGGGGACAAAATTGAGAAAGATGTGGTTGCAGTCAGTGCGGACAGTAGTGTTGCTGAAAGCAACTTCCAGTTCATCCATAGCCTCCAATAGAAGACGCTCTCCTTCATTTTGGAGATACTCAAAAGACGCTTCCTAGTAGTTTATTAACACTGAGATTATGCACAAAAACCACCTCAATGTTCATTTGCATGGGAATATTACCTTTGTAATTAGATCAGAGTGGCGTATAATTGCACGAATAAAAAATCTGTAATCAGTAACCTTAGCCCCATCCTGAGCATGAGCCGCCCCGAGATACAGGTGCATTTTGTGGTTCTCACAGGGAACAGCTTTCAGGTCAAAGTTTTTCATGCGGTTGAGCTCCAACTGAAAGGCTAAAGCTGGCTCCAGATTTCTATAAATGCGATCTTCAAGAAACTAAAGAAAAGCAGATTTGTTTACTTATATATTTTTTACAAGGACAATTTCAGTGCAATAAACTTACATCATCTCTTGCCCTAAATGTGAAGAACTTGGGAAACTCTCTCTGCAAAAAAAGGTACTTTAGAAGGTGAAAAATTAATATGTGATCATACAATGAGATATTGAGCGATGAAGTTACCTTCTGGGCCACTAAAAATGTGATCCTCCTAATGCCATAATCAAAAAGCACTGACTTCTGTTTAAAACATATTTAATAGTATTTAGTAAGACACTGAAAATATAATATTGATACTTAAAACCTACCTTTGATTGAGTGAAATCAGAAAAAGCAGTGACCAAAGCATCATCATCCTCCGTGTCAGCTGTTTTTATGGACACATTAATGATGTGAATTGGATTCTCCCTTGCATTCTGTAAAAACAGAATATATACTGTATTTTTAAAAAAGAATAATAGTATAGTATAACAGTATGATATATAACAAAATGAATAAACAAACCTTTAGGTGTTCTTCATCATACGAACTGGAGCATGACTCTAAGAAAGATGCATTTTCAAAGAAAGAATCTGCAAAGCTCAAGAGGATTTCATCAAAGTTTCTATAACAGAAAAGATCATAGTTAGTTTGAACAGATCTTCGGCTTGGACCAAAGATGTATGAACTGTTACCTTTTGAAATCATCAAAACACTGCAGAACCACCATGGCCCCCATGCGCTGACAGGGCGGAGAAAGGGCTCCTTCCAAAAACAGCTCACTGCTTTGTCGCCTCATGCTGAACTGACCTGAACTGTTCACTGGAATAGGAACTCTGGAGAACCATGGAGGAAAGACAGTAACACTTAATGAGAACCAAGAAGAAATTACATTCAAGAAATACCAAGCAATTACGCCACATTATGCCAAAACCTTAAATATGTAATTATAAAAATTGTAATTTCATTGGTGCATTTAAGTTTAACAATTAAATCAAAATTGTTGCACTTAAACGAGATATAAATTTAAAATTGGTCTTCACATTTGAGAAGTACATGCGTTCTCAAAAAAGATGAACCTCTCAAAAAGCATTAAATGACCTGAAATAAACTCTGAAAGTCAATTAATAAGGAATACTGGTTCTGTTTCAAAAGGACAGAGGACAGTAGTACAGTGCATTCATCATGCATTACAGTGAAACATACACACAATCAGCTTGTTGGTTGGGAGGAGCTTTACTCTACCTGTTCAGAGTAGGGCTGCTCCCTCTGAAATAAAATCATTCATAAATCAATACAAACAGTGTGTAATTAAACTATTAAATTTATAAAACATAATTTTGTGCACATATTAGTAATGTAACATTGCTACAAAATGTAAC
Organism: Paratrypauchen microcephalus; assembly: GCA_036785185.1. NCBI lineage: Eukaryota > Metazoa > Chordata > Actinopteri > Gobiiformes > Gobiidae > Paratrypauchen > Paratrypauchen microcephalus. Next base: position 4,454,968 of record JAVJIX010000081.1, on the reverse strand, counting down.
AATTAGAAACCAGGGCTTAGTTTATTGAGGGTTTACACTCTAAAAAAAGCTTTACACAGTGGCTTTTAGTGAGAGCTGTTACCTGTTTGGATGAGATGATGGCAACATAAATTGGAAGTCCACAGCACAAGTTCCATCCTGAAGCTGGTGATGCTGTATACTGTTTAACTCATAGGCAATGTAGGCTCTGCGGACATATACCTATGAAGAATAACAGTAATACTTAGTTGTGAAAAAAAATAGTACTAGTAATCACAAATGAACAAAGGGATTTTTTATTTTTTTTTCAAACCTCCAGCGCAGCCATGCACACAACTTGATTGGTGTGATAAAAGAAATTGGGCAAAACATCAAAGATTGATGTCTCTGAGAGGATGAGTTTCTGAAGATTAAACAAAATGAATAAACATATTTTTATATATTATTTTTCATAACAGAATGCAATGTATTGTTTACCTTTAAATTTTCAGGACAAAACTGGTGCCCATACATGTCAATAGCAGACAGAAAAATGGATTCCACCTGGTTGTGTCTGAGTTCATATGATGGCAGGTGAGAGGCGATCAACACCTGTGATGAACCCACAGTAAATTATGAAGCATAAATTATATTTATCCCAGTTATAGTACTTCCATTATAAATAGAGAAAGAATTCAACCATGACTCTAACCTGTCTAGCCCTAAGGGCAACCTTTGAGTTCTCAATTTTATTAAGTTGTGTGAGCTCATTTAGAATGGCCATTAGCTCGTCAGCAAGAGTTGGGTCCCTTCCACAAAGTTGATCCTACAAAGGAACATATGAACAATGTTAAAAATATTTCAGCATAATGTACAGACATACATATGTTCCATCTTACAATAAGCATTGTGACCAAGATATTCTTCTTTGAAACTTGTGCGTGTGAAAAAATGTAATTGAGCACTGGAGTCATATCAGGCTTGTATTGCTCCCTCAGATTGATGACACACTTATCATAGTGGGCTGTGGAAATTTCAATATGTAAGCAATATCCAAAGAAAAACAAAAAGTTACACAAACATTACTTTAAGTACACTACCTTGCTGAAACTGCATCTCTACTTCCAAGTACCGCTTCAACAAGTCAAGAACTACTGCTTTCATATAACCCCGGATTCCACTTCGGTACCTGGAAGAACACAATTAGCTTTAAAAATACTATAATAGTTTATAGTTTATATGGTATGGTATATGGTATTTAGCTGTGTATATTGGCATAGTAGTTGTAATTCTGGGGGTATTTTTAGTTTATTTTTTCAAACAGGGATGAAGGTGACCAGTAATGAAAAAAGCTGAAAGTCACCGAAAAGCTAGGGGGGCCCCGGGGCATGCCCCCTTCCCGGAAAATTTTTGAACTCTAGATGCTCCGAGATGCAATCTGCAGTCATTCCAGCCAATAAAAACTAAGATGGGAAGAAATTCCCTTTCCCCCTCTTGATGATCCCACTTAGCACTACCTTCTCACAAAATTTTACATATATGTTTGCAATAAAGTAAAACTGTAAATCAAAGCACAAACCACATTTTATTCACAGGTACTAGTGGTGACATACACATACCTGGTACATACACAAGTATATGTATTTTAATTCTATCTCCATTTTATCTGATAAATGTTCATTTTAATCTTAAAATAAGCCAAGCAAACTGTACTGCACTTAAACACCCGTCTTTGGACCCTCGCCCAGGGGACCCCTTCTTTGATTTTTTTTTTAACCTGTTTTTTCAACTTCCTACCTGGAGTCACACTCTCTTACTGCTTTTGCAGTGGTATTTACCTCTGCACAATTACCAAATACATGTCGTGACAAACAGATGCATCTGTGCACTTTTATTAGGCAAAATTCAACCACATGTCGCAGTAGACCTGCTCTGGGCCAATACTGAAACATAAATTTAGATTAGTTTTTGCTTTGCACTCAAGTCTTGCACTTCTAATCAGAGGCATTGAGGAGGGAGCCTGTGTGCGCTGTGAGCAGGAAGAGCGAGAGCGCGAAAAGGCAAGGAGCGGCGCGCTGATGTGAGGCGGACGGACAGGTAAGATCTTTTAAAAAAGTTTAACCTGCTCTGTGATACATGCTGGTACAAGGGGTACACGCTGTTGTGGTCAAGCTGCGCGCGCTGAGGGCACGTGTGGTGACTTGCCGCGCACTGTCCACGGTTCCAGACCAGCGCACAGGCTGCAGTGAGAAGCCCTGCGCGCCCCGCACACTGGCAAAAGTTTATTGCCAACGGCAGCAGCGGTAATGAAATATGATCTCAATCATCTCGAGACCAAGACCGGTGTTGCGGTGTTGAGTACTTCGACACTGCGATCTACCAACACTACCTTGGCGATCAACTGGTAGATCGTGATCGACGTATTGGGAACCCCTGTTTTACACACTATTTTTTATTCACACTGTAATACAGGACAAAGTGCACCCCTATTCAGCTCAATACGGGACATGTACTGACCCAGGCAGCTGACAAAAAAGCGGAAATCTGCCAAAAATCAAACATTTTTCATCCCTGTTCAAACTTGCCTCTGCACCAACTGCACAATACTCTGGGTGTTCATAAAGAAAACTTCTCTGTCTACTTTTCTGTGTAGAGTGGCTGCATGAGAGTCCAGAATATTTGCAATCTGAAAAATCGAGACAATGGCATTTTTGTCATTTTAATGCGCATGCATGACGTTGTTTGCAACAAAGACAGCTTTAGTTCTTATTACCTTTTGACTTGGAAACTGGCACAGAACAGATGTAATGTTGCTTGCATACTGAGCCATGACTTTACGGATATTTTTCTCCACAGTAGGAGGAATGCGTCCGGCCACACTCGTCATGATCTCCTGCAGCTCCAGCAAAGGCAATGATGGGTCTCGTAGTGTTTTCATGAGGGTTGCCACCCAATGTTTAAGCTGCAGGAAACAAAAGTGATACAGTGAACATTGGCCATTGGCTACAGAGCAGAACAAGGCTGTGATCTACCTTGTTGCTAAAGTATGGTTCTTCAAGACAATATCCATCCATAACTTTAATCAGGTTCTCCAGCACAGTGTGGAACACTTGGTGAAGTTTTTCCCCCACAATAAGCAGTTGTTGTTGGGGTGGCAGTACAGATGTATTGAGCTCAACCTGTATTAACAATGAGCATGTGTCAAAAAGAGCAAATAAATAACAAATACAAAATAATAATACTCTTCTACTTTGAGTATGCTGCTGGGATCGTCCAGGTCAATGTGGGCAACAACACAGCCAGTTTCAAGGACAGCTCCTGGTCTCTTTACAAAATTAACACACCCAGACTGTTGCACTGTCAGTGTCATTACCATTTTCATCACCTAAAAACAACAAAATTAACAAAACATTTTAGAAATCATATAGATCACCAGATTTTTTCAAAGTATTCACCTCAATCTCTGCATAGGTCTCCCCAGCAACTAGATGGCCTCCATCCTCAACAAAATACTGTAGCAGTTTACCAGCAGAGGGCGATCTTAGCACAGTGGGGTCCTTCTCCTTTTCAAACACACAGGTCTTGTTGCCCACAATTATGCGGTAGCTGTTTAAGAGAAAAAATATATTTTTAAAAGAACTACTAAATGTACACACTTATATACACATATACTTCTGGTCATTTCACCTGTCCACCTCCTCCTTCATGTAAGTGGTATGACTGCTACCATCATAAGAAAGTAGAAGACCACCATCACTCAATCTATGTACATCAATCTCAATGTCAGAGCCATTCATGATGATGACGTATGTGTTGGGGGACTGTCGAGCCACCTGTGAACATAGATCATTAGGTTAAACCAGAGAAACATAAACAGTTTAAAAAATACCCCCATTATAGCATTACCTTCAGACAATATTTGACTCCTTCATAAATTAGGTCAACATTGACAGAGTTGAGTAAACTTGCTGCCGGTAGCACTTGGCCTCTAAATATATATAAACAAGATATTAAAGATATTATTATATTGCAAGTAATGCAATACAGTGGTACCTCACCTTACGAATGACCCAACAAACGAAAATTTCAAGTTACGAAACGCCTTCATGGTAAATTTTGGTCTCTAGATACGAATGAAATTTCAAGTTACGAAACGCGAAATCTCAAAAATTCAAATAATGCGCGCTCAGTCACACACATTATATGCTTTTCTCAGACTGGATTTAAACTTTTCTCACATTTGTCTCTCGTTTAAACACTCAAACTTTCATAGATTTTCAACAAAATTATTAATAGTGAAGCGTGTGGGGGGAAGGAGGAGGGGGGAGAAGAGTGCGCTCTGACACGTGTGATAGCGCAGCATGACCCGGCGCAGAGCTGACAGCAGGTCTAGACCAAGGTCTAAACCAGGTCGAGACCAAGGTCTAAACCAGGACTAAACCAGGACTAAACCAGGACTAGACCAGGTGGATTAAAGCGCCGCGCGTGGGTCTATTTCCTGGTTCCGGCGCGGAGCTGACAGCAGGTCTAGACCAAGGTCTAAACCAGGTCTAGACCAAGGTCTAAACCAGGACTAAACCAGGACTAGACCAGGTGGATTAAAGCGCAGCGCGTGGGTCTATTTCCTGGTTCCGGCGCGGAGCTGACAGCAGGTCTAGACCAAGGTCTAAACCAGGTCTAGACCAAGGTCTAAACCAGGACTAAACCAGGACTAAACCAGGACTAGACCAGGTGGATTAAAGCGCCGCGCGTGGGTCTATTTCCTGGTTCCGGGGCGGACAGCAGGTCTAGACCAAGGTCTAAACCAGGTCTAGACCAAGGTCTAAACCAGGACTAAACCAAACCAGGACTAAACCAGGACTAAACCAGGACTAGACCAGGTGGATTAAAGCGCCGCGCGTGGGTCTATTTCCTGGTATCGTTTCGAGTCACAGCTGAGGCGAGCTGCTGCTTGCCTGCAAGAGCCGCGGTCTAGACCTGCTCTCCAGGGCCACTCCAGGCACGGAGCCCCAGACATCCAGGGACCCAGTGGGACACTCCCAGCCCGCCTTAAGAGCTCCCTAAGCGGGCATGGGTCCGGGGATTGTCCCGGTCACCGGCCTGGAGGTCTTGAAGAGGCCGACCTCACGGTTCTGTCCATGCCGCTCTGTGAGCACCTTACGCGGGCAGGTCTAGAGCAGCGTCTCACCTCAGTTGTGACTCGAAATGAAACCAGGAAATAGACCCACGCGTGGCGCTTTAATCCACCTGGTCTAGTCCTGGTCTAGTCCTGGTCTAGTCCTGGTCTAGTCCTGGTCTAGTCCTGGTCTAGTCCTGGTCTAGTCCTGGTCTAGACCTGGTCTAGACCTGGTCTAGACCTGGTTTAGACCTGGTTTAGACCTGGTTTAGACCTTGGTCTAGACCTGCTGTCAGCTCTGCGCCGGAACCAGGAAATAGACCCATGCGCGGCGCTTTAGTCCACCTGGTCTAGTCCTGGTCTAGTCCTGGTCTAGACCTTGGTCTAGACCTGCTGTCAGCTCCGCGCCGGGTCATGTGCGCTATCACACGTGTCAGAGCGCACTCTTCTCCCCCTTCCTCCTTCCCCCCACACGCTTCACTATTAATAATTTTATTGAAAATCTATGAAAGTTTGAGTGTTTAAACGAGAGACAAATGTGAGAAAAGGACGCAGGACGCAGAACACAATGTTACACTATAAAAAAAGTTACACTATAAAAAAAAAAAACTTGGATCGGGGCCTTGGAACGGCCTTGAGTAGCTATTTCCATTGAAATAGCTACTCAACTTATGAATTTTTCACGTTACGAAACCACTTCTGGAACAAATTAATTTCGTAAGGTGAGGTACCACTGTATAATAATGCAATAATATTACAAATTAATATAGCTACCTTTCAAGTGAATGCAAGAAGTCTGACATACTCTTCCTGAAGCCTGCATCAGCAACATGCAAAGCTCCACATATAATTCCCAATAAAGTATCAGGTCTCTCAGCCTATAGTACAAACATATTTTATTTTATTTTGTTTAGTTTAGATAAACTTGATTTGTATTCAAAGATTTCAGGACACATGCCTGCACTTTTTCTGCAATGAGATGATCAAGCCAACCAGTGTCAGTATCATTGTTTCTGAAGCTTTCAGTCTCCAGTAACTTAATAAGGTATTCTACAGTGGTCCGAAAGTCTCCTCTGATGGACAGTTCCTTCATAGCCACCACCATGTTTCTAAAAATACACCAGGAAGTCACACTTTCACAGAAAGTAAACATAATCAATCATTAACTTCACAGTAATTACAAAATAAATAGATGCTTACGAAATGGCTTCCTCGCGATTTTCACCCCAAGAGAAACAGTGACCAAACTGTGAGTCTGCAAATTCATGTAATCCACCAGCTGCACCAACACTGAAGTAACCCCAGACATTTTTACTGCTCCGGAAGTTTAATTCTTGAACTGTGCCAGAGCTGGGCTTAAAACCCTAAAACAGTATGTGTTGTAAAACAAAAAGTTTTAAGGGCTCTCATAATAATAATAAATAATAAAATACCTCATCAGGATTTTCACTGGTGATCCGTGCGGCAATGACATGGCCTCTTGGACTTGGCGTACAGTCTGAATTTTCAAATTCAATGACAGAGTCTCCCCATGGATCTTTTTTATAAAGCAAACGTATATCCTTTATTCTATAAAGTGGAATGCCCATTGCAATCTACAACAGAAAACAGTGAGGTAAAGTGACACAACAATAAGTCAATGTTGTTGTGTAATGAATATTGCTTAAAGGGCCCATATTGCACCATTTTCTGATCTATGTTATAATATTGTTTCATCATCACAAATATCCCTGGAATTGTGTTTTGTTTCATTCACACATGTTTAACACACAAACCCTGCCTATTTAGGTTGTGCTCTTCTCTCAAACAAAAAACACTCTGTTTCACCTTGTGATGACCTCAAGGTAAAAAAGAGCTGTTAACTTGAAAACTACCGCTTGATGCCATCACAGGGTGGAACAGAGCATTTTAAGCTTTGGACATGTAGACAGATTAATAATAAAGGGTTACTTAAACATGTGTGAATGAAACAAAACAACTCTGGGCATGTATTTGATGAGGTAATAACATTCTAACATGGCTTAAAGTTCTCAAGAGTCAGTTTTGCATAATATAGGCCCTGTAATACAGTATAGTATTTTAGAGTTACTTGAAGCTGAGCTGCTGGCAAGTTGACATCTCCAATCATCTCTGTGCATGGATGTTCAACCTGCAAACGTGGGTTCAGCTCCAGAAAATGGAAACTTCCATCATCAGAGTAGAGGTACTCCACTGTCCCAGCACTGACATAGCCCACCATTTTGGCCAGCCTCACAGCATACTGTCCCAGACATAAGAGTGGTGTCATAGCAAGCTTTAATCATCTAAAATGTAAAATCACAATGCACCTTTTCCATTTGTTCTAATGTAGATGGTGGAGCAATTGTTGCAGGAGCTTCCTCTATAATCTTTTGGTGCCTTCTTTGAATTGAACAGTCTCGTCCAAACAGAGAAATAGCATTTCCATATTCATCAGCCAGAATCTGAACCTCCAGATGTCTTGCATGCTGGGCCAATTGCATTATGAAAATAGGCGAACCAGGAACTTCTGTCTGAACCTGCAAAACATGCAACATATAGAGATCAGTCTGAATAAAACATGTATAATATATTATTGGATTGCCGTTTCCCGACTTTCAAAACATAAAATTATGCAATTTTTGAATTGTGAATAGCAATGTCGGGTTTGAAACCCATGGATAGTAGAAAGCAAACCTGTCTGAATGAACTTGGGAAGTCATCAGCACATTCTACTTTACGAATACCCTTTCCCCCTCCGCCCTCTGAGGCTTTAATTACAACCGGATAACCAATCCTTTCTGCCACCTGTAGAAAAAAGATTCCTGAATTTAAAGATAGATTTTCAAATGTCATTATGTTTGTTACGTTTACTCACTGCAAGTCCATCCTCTACATCATAAATACAGCCACGTTTGTACATTTCTGAGGGAACACTGACTATATCTTGGAGCTTTTGATCCTTCTCATCCCAGTTTACTCTCAGACCTTGAATAAACATAGTACATATAACACAGAACATGACCTTAACATATTTATCCACACCAGTCTGTAATCAGTGTTTACACTACATCAAGGACGGAGGGTTATGCATCACCTGATCCACTCCAAGGGAGAGTGGGAATGTTAGCACTCTGCGCCACAATGGATGAAGCCACCTTATCACCAAGGGCCCACATGGCTTTACTGGATGGCCCTAAAAGAAACCCAAAGTTAAAACTTAAACCCACAAAAAAAGTCTAAATACTGTACAGTAATCCCTCGCACTATCGCCTTGCTGTTTCGCAGATTTTTTTTTTTTAATAGTGTAACTTTTTTTTTTTGTGTAACATTGTGTTCTGCGTCCTGATTGGCTAAGAGACTAGACCAGGACTAAACGTGGACTAAACCAGGTCTAGACCAGGTCTAAACCAGGATTAAATCACTCCGTGTGGCTCTTGCGTTTGTTGGTGCGTGTTCGGTTTCTGGCTCGGGCTGAGAAGACGCGCTCCGGGTGCCGCAGTTCTGTCTCGTGCTCGCGGCCTCGCTCTGTCACGGATTTGTCCACGAGGAGGGGTGCACGTGTCCCGCACTTCTCCAAGGGACGTGGCAGTGCTCCTCGCGCGTCCGGCGGGGCTTCCGGGGCCGTGTCTCCCCCCACGCTTCACTATTAATACATTTTGCTGAAAATCTATGAAAGTTTGAGTGTTTAAACAAGAGACAAATGTGAGAAAAGGTTAATTCCAGTCTGAGAAAAGCGTATAATGTGTGTGGTGAGGCATTTACAGCCTTAAAACATATAGAATAATTGTAAAATATAAAGTTGTCCTACTTCGCGGATTTCTCTTATTGCGGGTTATTTCTGGAACCTAACTCCCGCGATAAATGAGGGATTACTGTATAAGAAATTGGGATAGATAATACCCATGAAAGCAATCCCTGCTTTGTTCAGGAGTTCAGGAAGTTTGGGGTTTTCAGAAGCATGACCCCAACCAGCCCATACAGCCTACAAACAAAATCAAAGATACATATTATATTATAGATACATGATTGCAAAAACTATGTATGTTTAATACCTGCACTGGAATTCTTTTTGCAATGTCTACAATGAGCTCTACATTTGCATAGTTGTTATTATTGGGACCACCAGGGACAGGCACGTAATGGTCAGCCATCTTGATGTATTCTGCGGATAAGATACTGACTAAACTGGTGCAAGTTTTAGATAAGTACAACAGTAAAATCATTATTTCACTTCATTTGCAAGATAGCTGATTAGCTGCAGGTACATACATGCAATACACTGATAAGAAGTTCATAGTCACCTGCATTGGCTTTCAGGTCTTCAGGGGTCACCATGACTACGAAACGAATGATCCTTTCATTACGAAACATTTCATAGGCCCAGCGACGTATAGATCGCATACATTTCACTGCTGCAATACCATTGTTAGCAATCAGCACCTTCAAAAGAAACATAGCTTTAAAGGCATGTTATCAAAAGAGCTCACCGAGATCAGGTTACATACATAGAGATCACATACTTTTTCTATGACACAGCTACCACCAAACCGGGTGACAAATTCGGCAGGAGAGGCCACTGTGAAATCTCTTGGTGGATCCATTTTCCTTTGTTCACGGCCTTTTTTCACCAAATTAAGACCAGACATACTAGACCTAAGAAACAAGCACTTGGTTGGCTTTTATACAGGCAAAAAAACACCAAGCATATTATTTTACTTATTATAGATATAACAGATTACTATTAGTATCAGTATCATTATTTTTTTTTTATAACTCGGTTACCACTTCTTAAACTTGTTGCATAACAAGGTAAAATAAGAGATTTTAAAGCAACATCAAGCATCACAATTAGGTTCACCAAAGTTGTGTAAAAAATGACTGAGCAAAAAAACCAATCTGACTATGACCTATGATTATAACAATAGACCTAAAATATCCATGCAACAAATAGACATTTTGTTTGTTTAATGATTATTTTGTAGCACTCTAGTGAATGCCTTACTACGAATAACCAACTAGACACACTGTTAGCCAACCAATAAAGACAAAGACAAATTATACAGATTTTGCCAGTGAATAAATATTGCAAAAATATTATAGAACATACCATGACTTCGTGTTGGGCTGTAAGAAAGCGTGTGGTATGATATGGACATCTGGCCCAAGTCAAAAAAATATGGCTAAGTAACACCTGAGCTGCACTAGTGCCTTTTATTGTGAAGGCTTGGTGCAAGTGATGACCTTTAGACATAACAACTGCACTGTACCATTCACTGGAGATTGCACCAATCAGCCAAATAACATGCAGTTTTACTCCTTAACAGACATGGCATTATCCAAGAAACACTCTTGGTAACAACTGTGGAATGTCAACAAGTACCTTATAAATATTTGTATATAATAGCAGCACACAAAGCCACATTACATAATTTGGTTCAGAGAGTGCAGCGAACAGTTTTACATTTCCTGTAAACTGTGCCAACATAAAACAGGTTTAAATTCCTCTATTTTAGTTTGGTACAACGTTGCAATGCACAAAACAAACTGTATTTTGCCTCAGCAACACAAACCTTTGCATAAAGGTGAACCAGGGGCAGCCTTCCATGTTTTAGCCCAACCTGGAGCTTTGTACTGGAAGCTACAATCAAAGCAAAAAAGACCAATGGCTACTTCCTCTTTGTTAGTATGTCTCTACTTTTCTCCTCCCACATTACAGAGCCCATAGACCACCACACAGAGACTGGGGCCAAGAATGAGAATAATGTTATTCATAGGCTTAAGAAGTACTTTAAATATCTCTCTCTATTTTCAGTATAAATGCCAGCTTTGTTGTTTTAATAATATCACATAGTATAATATTAATCTGGTGTGACCTAGACTGACATTAGCTCTCAATCGCTTAAGCTCTTGTTCCATTAATAAAGTGGAGGTGTTTGACGACAATAGCACACATCTGTTCCAAACTGTCAGGTGATAACAAACAGCATATGCACACTCACTAATAACTGCTTTTGAAATCAACAAGTCATCATAAATATAAGCAAGAAAATTTGGTCTTACTTCATGCTGGGAGAAACATCAGTATTTTGAGAAGACGTGGTCAGGATGGAGGTGAATGGTGGAGGTGCGCTGCTTGCTGGTTTTGTGGCAGGAGGTTCCTCATCTGACGAATAGTCCTCAGAGGCTCCAAGGATGAATTTGAGGCGCTCCCTGGCCTCTGGTCCAGAGCTAAGCATTGGCACTTTCTCCTTTGAAGATTTGCCCAGAGGTAATGAGTTTGGCTGAGAAGGTTCTTTAATTGAAGTGTCTGAATGCGCATTGTTCACTGTTTTACTGTCCTGAGAGGAGGGCTGGGAACTGTCCAACTGTTTGTTGCCCACTGTAGAAGAGCTACAACCCAATGTTGATTGTTTGTCTTTATCAGCCATCATCAGTTATAGGCTTTGTTTAAATCATTAGAGGTACATCCCAAATAATTATCTGAAACATCTTCTTTAATGTCTGCTTTAACCTTAAAGTCAAATCAAATTTACAAGTTAGAAATGCATATCTGTACACAAACAGGAGCTATAACATCTGGCACATATAAGGAAAAGACTGTACACATCATAAATGGGGAACAGTTAAGGAATAAATAAATAGTAATAGTAATGTTGTGTAGATTGGAAGAAGCTGTAATTCCCAGTGAGCCTGAAGTAAACAGCCTGTCCACAACAGCTGATATGAGAGCCCCCTGTGCAGCTTCATGTGGGGTAAAGGTCATCTCTGCTAAATGGGACAAACAGCACAACATCTAAACTAAGATTCTGGCTCATTAGCAAAATATATCATGCAATGAATTCTGACACTACAAACGCCAATTGTTCACTTAAGTATTGCTGAATTAAAATACCTATTCAAAGGGGAAAAACATGTACAAATAACCAATTCATAATTTGTCTTTGTTTTGACAAGTGTTTGGTGAATGCAAACAGATGAACTTAACTGGGTAAATGTTTTCTGTTTATTTGTATTCTGGGAGTGGGGAAATGGCTATAATTATTAGGCTGTCAAAAGATTATTGCCCAATAATATTACAAAAAAAACTCACAAGCTTTTCACCATATATAAATCTTAATACTGCATGGGACTCGCTACTCTTTGCCCTAGGGTACATTTGTGCTAACAGGCTAGCTGTAAAGGAATCCACTTGAACCTTATGTTTAGACAAACCCATATTTTGAATTAAAACTAATAATTCGTTACTAATTTACTGGCGGAAAGGTCTACAGAAATGCAATGTAGCGTTTCTAAGCCGTTTAAAAGGGAAGAAGAAAAGCACCTATTGTAAACATGACAGCCACCTACCTACCACAGCCTTTCACACAGCCCCTGTCCCAGTCCCCTGTCCTCCGCCGCAGCAGCAGCAGCAGCGCCCTCTCACAGTGAACATGTGCGGGGGCTGCCTCCATCAGCTCCGCCCCCACCACACAGCAGCACAGGCAGGACAGAAGCAGTCACACTTTTACTTTTACCGATATCATCAAATAGCCAGTAAAAGTCAAATTAAAGTCACACGTTCAAGGCAAAAAGTAAAGATGATTATTTTCTAATTTATGCCAACGCTGTTTTCAATACACCACCTTTATATTTTACCTAACTGTTTTTTGTTTTTAATTCGTCATTTTAAATGTATTTATTTCTTGTGTTATAATTAAAGTTGTTTTTAGTGTTTAAATTGTTAAATATGTTTAGTTATTATTTATTTATATTTGCACAATTTGCTCTAAGTAGCATCTTTTTTCAACGCGATCTCTGTACTTCCTGTTCCGTGTGGCTCTCGCGGCAAAAAGAGACCGCGCCAAAATAGGAAAACGTCGCAAATAAGGGACAATCCATCTGGGTTATTTTTACTCTCAGTAACGTTAAATGTCCAGTTAAACACACGTGTAAGTTGCTGTATGCTCAAAGCTTAACGTGTATGACTGCTTCTGGCGGATAGAGCGACATGGTGCTCCAAAACAGTGGACTATTCAAAGTTGACCGAGGAGGACAAAGTGGCGGAGATCAGGAAAACCAGTATGTCTATCTTCTCGTTTGTCATTATATTGTTTACTGTAGATGATCAGGTGCAGCATATACGTTTACAGGGATATTTTCTATCTTTTATTATTTAAGTTGCATATTTGCAAACCACAATAACATTCACAAAGTACTCAGACGACACATTGGGGGATGTGGGCACGGGAATAAGCACCACTGGGTATAAGGGCTAAGGGACTTGAAGGCACTTGGGGGAAATACAAGGGGGGTCGAGAAAGGGAAACGGGGATACAGGGATATTCTGGACCTTATCAGCGTGATGCACTGTTTCTAAATTGATAGATGTAATTTACTACTGTTGTAGTGTTGTTTACCACTGTTATTGCACATTTACTACTGGAATTTTACTACTGTTGTACGATTGTTTACTACTGTTATTGCACTGGAATTACTACTGCTGCACATTTATTTTTATCTTAACTTCAATGCACATTCTATTGCACATTACCATCTCACTGCTGTATCTTCCATGGCACATTTTTTTATGCACACTGCACATTTTTGGACATCTGTGAATAGGTATTTATTATGTTGCACTGCTTTCAGATTTTAGATCTTAGATTTTAGTTTTAGATTTTGTCATTGATAGTTTTTGTTGTGTTTTGTCTTGTATTGTATTTTGTACACTGTCTTTTTGCACTACCTGGCCAGAGAGAAACAAAATTTCGATTCACTGTATGTTATATGGCATTGGCAGAATTGACAATAAAGCTGACTTTGTTCTTTTGATCTTCTTTTAATTACATTGCAATGAATGATGATGATGATGAAGACCGCTATGAAAATGTCTTTTAATTAATGCCTGAACATTTTCTTTGGGCTCAGTATTTCAATGGTGATAGTACTGCAATATCAAAGATCAAAGTCAGCTTTATTGTCAATTCTGCCATATGTGTTCAACATACAGTGAACCGAAATTTCGTTTCTCTCTGGCCAGGTAGTGCAAAAAGACAGTGTACAAAATACAATATGAAGACAAAACACAACAAAAACTATCTAAGACGGAGATCTAAAGTTAAAACTAAAGTCTACGGTCTAAAATCTTAAAACAGTGCAACATAATAAATAAACTATACTATATACAGATTTCCAAAGTGTGCAGTGTGCATCAAAATGTGCAATGGAAGATACAGCAGTGAATTGGTCATGTGCAGTAGAATGTGCATTGGAGTTCAGATAAAATAAATGTGCAACAGAAGTAATTCTAGTGCAATAACAGGAGTAAACAACAGTACTAAAAATTCCAGTAGTAAATGTGCATTAACAGTAGTAAACAACAGTGCAACGGGGGTAAAATTCAATAACAGGAGTAAACAACAGTACTAAAAATTCCAGTAGTAAATGTGCAATAACAGTAGTAAACAACAGTGCAACAGGAGTAAAATCCAGTAGTAAATGTAAATGTGCAACAGTGCAACAGTCGTCCTTAGCAGCAGTTTTTTAAAGTGTCTAGAGTGATATGTCTTTTTATGGAATACAGGTTATGCCAACCTGTATTCCATAAAAAGACATATCACTCTAGACACTTTATTTTATATATATTTTATATATTATATTTTTGTATACTTCTGACAAATCATCTGCTATTTTCTACTTCTACTAACAATACTGACTTAGAACAAAAAGAATACAATTATAACAACTTGATGTATTTACTTTTGTGATTTTTTTTGTGATACTATTTTTATTATAATTTTATGCACATCTACATAAAATATAAAGTGGTATATTTTTGGATGTAATTACAATTCAGTGTTTTTTCTTAGGGATGATGGATCGTCATTGTCGGCTATCAAGAGACTGGAGCACAGCCAGTTTACAGATGAGATGGACTGTCGTTTCGGATTCGACAGAATCAAAGAACCAGGGGAGAAGACTGGCTGGCTTATTAACATGCACCCAGTACGTTAAAAGTAGTGTGTCATTTATGTCCTGTCGCTAAACGAGGCAATAACAGGCTTTTATTTTACTTAGACCGAGATCCTGGATGAAGACAAGCGACTAGTTAGTGCTGTGGACTATTATTTCATTCAGGAAGATGGGAGCAGGTTTAAGGTGCACATACAAAAGGCATGCAATATTTAAGGTTGTTGTGAATGTTGTATGTGCTTATTGCCTCCTTTCTTTTTTAGGTTGCCCTTCCTTTCAAACCATATTTTTATGTAGCAACAAAAAAGGTTAGTTATAAATTAGAATTTACTTTCTAGACCAATAGTTTGAACTTACAGATCTGTGCTTTAAATGCAGAACTGTGAGAGGGAAGTGATCTCTTACCTCTCAAAGAAGTTTCAAGGAAAAATAGTAAAGCTGGAAATGGTCCCCAAAGAAGACCTAGACCTGGTGAGTATATGATATACTGTATATATGCATTATTCTAATGAGAACAAAAATAAATAAATAATGTATGTGTCTAGCCAAACCACTTGGTTGGGATTAAAAGAAACTATATTAAGCTTGCCTTCAACACCATGGATGAACTTAATAAAGTCAGACGGGAGATTGCACCAGCAGTACGTAAAAACAGAGAGAAAGAGCAGTCCAATGATGCATACACCTCAATGTTATCAAGGTGGAAGAAATGGATCACAGTTACCAGATATTTGTATGTTTTAAAACCTAACACAAAACATACTTTGTATTTAGTGCTTTGTCAGGTGGCAGTGTGATGTCAGTTGATGAAGAAGCAATGGCCAAAAGTATCTCTGAACAACTGGACAACATTATAGATATGCGAGAGTATGATGTGCCCTACCATGTGCGTGTGTCAATTGACTTGAAGATACATGTGGTAAATATATACACATTAATTTTATGCTTCAGAAATCAAGTAACATTAGTTAAGATCTCCAAGTTAATTTATTTTGTTATTTTAAGGCTCACTGGTACAGTGTTCGATACAGAGGTAGCTCCTACCCACCCGAGATTGTTGGAAGAGATGACCTTGTTGAGCGGCCAGTACGGACTTTTGCATATTTAAATATCATATCAGTATTGGCCTTTTTCCACTTTTTAAGCATGCCAAATATGTTTTCAGGATCCTGTTGTTTTAGCATTTGACATAGAGACTACCAAACTTCCACTGAAATTTCCAGATGCAGAGACTGATCAAATCATGATGATTTCATATATGATTGATGGTCAAGTATGTTTGAATGTTAATGCTCTTATTATTATTTACTATGTATTTAGTTTTTTTTGTTTGCTTTGTTACACCTGTTTGTCTCATTTGCACCAAAGGGATTTCTTATCACAAACAGAGAGATTGTGTCAGACAACATAGAGGATTTTGAGTTTACTCCTAAACCAGAGTATGAAGGTCCCTTTACTGTCTTCAATGAAGATGACGAGGTAAATCTTAAAATGTAAGTCCGTTTTGGTATGTTGATGTTTTGTAACCTGTGACATTGTCTGTAGGTCGCCCTTCTTAAACGTTGGTTTGATCACGTTCAAGAGACAAAACCAAACATTTTTGTGACCTACAATGGAGACTTCTTTGATTGGTCAGATTTCTATTCCAACTGTGTATTCCTTTTATTAACTGTATTGATTATTGTCAATTAAATCAAGTGACTGGCTTCTATTGGTCTGCCTGATATTTGCAGGCCTTTTGTGGAAACACGAGCATCCCTTCATGGACTGAGCATGTACAGAGAGATTGGTTTTCAGAAAGATAGCCAAGGAGAATATAAGTCTAGCCAGGCCATTCACATGGACTGCTTAAAGTATGTTTTAAATTACTAACGGATCTCTTACATATTTTGAAAATAAATAAAGGTATTTCTTAAAGAAGAAATAACTTTTGTTTATCTAAATTAAATATCAATGTCTTTAACAGATGGGTAAAAAGAGACAGTTACTTGCCTGTTGGAAGTCATAATCTGAAAGCAGCAGCCAAGGCTAAACTAAGCTATGACCCTGTTGAGTTGGATCCAGAGGAGATGTGTCGCATGGCAACTGAGGAGCCTCAGGTAGTGAGCATTTTAAAACTTTTCATAAACTATATTACTGGAAATTAATGCACTTGTTTTGTATTTTTTTCCAGACATTAGCCACGTATTCCGTGTCTGATGCAGTTGCCACTTACTACCTCTATATGAAGTACGTTAACCCCTTTATCTTTGCTCTGTGCACAATCATTCCAATGGAACCAGATGAGGTTTGTATAATTAAATAAAATATGCATTTTATATTTATTTCACCTGATGTTGACTATTCATTGTTTATACTCAGGTACTGCGTAAGGGCTCTGGGACACTGTGTGAAGCTTTGTTGATGGTCCAAGCCTTCCATGCCAACATCATCTTCCCAAACAAACAAGAGCAAGTGTTTAACAAGCTGACTGACAATGGCCATGTTTTGGACTCAGAGACTTATGTGGGTGGTCACGTGGAGGCACTTGAGTCTGGAGTTTTCCGCAGTGACATTCCCTGTCGCTTTAAAATGGTACATGGTGCCTCAAATCATTCATTTGTCAAGTTGTACTAATTTATATATCACATAATCTGACTTGCTAAAATTTCACAGAATCCTGCAGCGTTTGACTTCTTGTATCAGAGAGTTGAACGCACAATGCGTCATGCCATTGAGGAGGAAGAGAAAATACCTTTAGACCATGTTACAAACTTTAATGAGGTAGGTTTACCTTTGGGTATTAACATGAAGATGTCTTGTCAAGTAGACTTAAAATGTGGTCTTCAGGTTTGTGATGATATAAAAAAGAAGTTGACATCCCTTAAAGAGGTTCCTAATAGAATTGAGTGCCCTCTTATTTATCATCTGGACGTTGGTGCCATGTATCCCAACATTATTCTGACCAACCGCCTCCAGGTAAACCGTTAAACTTAGTAACCGTAACTTAGTTTAAAATGTAACATCCACATACTGTATTTATTCCTTTTTACAGCCATCTGCAATGGTTGATGAGGCCACTTGTGCTGCTTGTGACTTCAATAAACCTGGAGCCACTTGTCAGAGGAGGATGACCTGGCAATGGAGAGGAGAAATCAGTTAGTTTTACTTTTCAGTCATAATATGATCTGAAACAAAACATGAACCATACATTTTTCAATATGCTATACTATTTTTAATGATGCATGTTAAATTACAAAACCAATGCTCACAAAATTTTAATATCTACTAGTGCCTGCCAGTCGAAGTGAATTCCACCGTATTCAGCAGCAGCTGGAGTCTGAGAAGTTTCCTCCATTTTTCCCCAATGGTCCTCCTCGAGCATTTCATAGGCTAAACCGAGAGGAACAGGCTAAACATGAGAAGAAAAGACTGGCAGGTTGGTAACCATAGAAACTGTTCTATTCTGTTGTTTTTATATTTTAATTTTTTTCCTTTTCCACTATACTTGAAACTACAGATTATTGCAAAAAGGCCTATAAGAAGGTACATGTAACAAGGCTGGAGGAGCGAGTCACCACTATTTGTCAAAGAGAGAATTCTTTCTATGTTGATACAGTCAGAGCCTTCAGAGATCGGCGATATGATTTCAAAGGACTTCACAAGGTACTTTTTGAATTCACCATTGAATACCACACAACCACTACATTAGGTTGTAAAATTTGTTATTAAAGGTCTGGAAGAAAAAACTGTCCATGGCGCAGGAGAGTGGTGACGCAGCAGAGGTGAAACGCTGTAAGAACATGGAGATTCTGTACGAATCTCTGCAGCTGGCACACAAGTGTATTCTCAACTCTTTTTATGGATATGTAATGAGGAAAGGGTATGTCTTGACACTGTCTGGTAGTCATAGAAAATATGTTATGTTATATAATTTTGTACTGTCTTTAGGGCACGCTGGTACTCCATGGAGATGGCTGGTATTGTGTGTCATACTGGAGCCAACATCATCACACAGGCCAGAGAGCTCATCGAACAAATAGGGTGATTGTTATAATACTTTATGCAGTTACTTAAATGACTTCTCTTGCCTAAGATTGTTTATTCTAATAATAAGCCAACATGATTGTGCTGATGTCTATTATTATTACTATTATTATTATTTGGGGACAAGCACCGAAGGTGCTAGGCACCATAGTGTTTCTACTGCATGCTGAGGCCTACATGAACCTTCGGTGCTTGGCTCCACATTGCTGCCCCAACCGTCTAGTGCCACCAGCAGGTCAAAGTTGCAGGAATTTTCAGGAATTGCCTAGCAACGCACCTAGCAACCGATCCTGTCAGACTCTGTTAGACCCTATCAGATTCTGTTAGACCCTGTCAGACCCTGTTAAACCTTGTTAGACCCTGTTAAACCCTGTTTCTGAGGTCTGACAGGGTCTAACTACCCAGTTAGACCCTGTCAGACTGTTTGACCCTGTCAGACCCTGCATGCGGCCTACATGCTGAGGCCTACATGCACCTTCGGTGCTTGGCCCCACATTGCTGCTTGCAGCTATATTTGTTATTATGTTAAATATGTTATTTGTGATTTTTTTTTTCCTTCAATCTCTTGCTCAATCCTATATGACGTGCAGTTACAGAATTATAATTGCCCTTATTATGGTTCTCTCTATAAAATATATCATGTCATTTTTTTTTCCATTTTCGTAGGAGACCCCTTGAGTTGGACACAGATGGAATCTGGTGTGTCCTTCCAAACACTTTTCCAGAGAACTTTGTTGTGAGGACAAGTAATGAGAAAAAGCCTAAGGTGACCATTTCGTATCCTGGGGCCATGCTGAATATATTAGTAAAGGAAGGATTCACTAATAACCAATATCATGAACTAGTTGACCCTGTGTCTCTTACTTACAACATCAAATCGGAGAACAGCATCTTCTTTGAGGTGGATGGACCATATCTAGCCATGATCTTGCCTGCCTCTAAAGAGGAAGGTAAAAAGCTGAAAAAAAGGTACATGCCATTTGTAGATTGAGGTTGTGGTTGAAATTAAAATAATCAAAACCTCTGTAACATCAAATAAAGTTACATTATGTTTAAAGGTATGCTGTGTTTAATGAAGACGGCTCTCTGGCTGAGCTAAAAGGTTTTGAAGTGAAAAGAAGAGGAGAACTGCAGCTCATTAAGATCTTTCAGTCATCAGTTTTCGAGGCTTTCCTTAAGGGTACAACTCTGGATGAGGTATATGCATCTGTGGCCAAAGTGGCAGATTACTGGCTAGATGTACTCTATAGCAAGGTAAACCATTTTTGCTTTTTTGAGTTTCTATTTAAAGCCTAGAGTTTAAAGTTTAATATACCATTCACAAACAGGCTGCTAACATGCCAGATGTGGAGCTGTTTGACCTGATTTCTGAGAATCGATCAATGTCTAAAAAGTTGGAGGACTATGGGGAGCAGAAGTCAACATCTATTAGCACTGCAAAAAGACTAGCTGAGTTTCTGGGAGATCAAATGGTGAAAGATGCTGGTTTGAGCTGCAGATTTGTTATTTCTCGAAAACCTGAAGGGTCACCTGTTACTGAGAGGTTAGTCTATTTTCTTCTAATGTCTTCATTTGTGTTTTTTTCATATTATTGAGAATCTCTAAATGTCATGAGGACTGACCCTGATTTACTTGAGTTTAGAGCAATTCCTTTAGCCATCTTCCAAGCGGAGCCCAGTGTGAGAAAACATTTCCTTCGCAAATGGTTAAAAATGCCAAGTCTACATGACCTAGACATTCGCTCGGTTGGTTAAAAAAAAAAAAAAAAAAATCATAAATCTATGCATGAATAGTTAAATGACTGGATCTCTTGTTACAGATTGTTGACTGGAGTTACTACATAGAAAGGCTGGGCAGTGCTATTCAGAAAATCATCACAATCCCAGCAGCTCTGCAACAGGTGCTCTTTTTTTTACCATTTACTTTTTAATATTATTAATGCTAATAATAATTATGCTTACTATAATTATAAGGTGAAGAATCCTGTGCCGAGAGTCAGGCATCCTGACTGGCTCCATAAAAAACTTCTTGAAAAAAATGACATTTACAAGCAAAAGAAAATCAGTGAGCTATTTACTAGCGAGGGCAAGAGACAGGTATGCATCTTATTTGACAATAGTATAGATTTAGGGAGTTAATTAAAATACTGTTTATAATTTTACTGTTTTCATTTGACATGTCTTCTCAGGTGGCTCACCAGTCCTCCGACAAAGGACAGACTCCTGACATTGAGGATTTTGGGATGCCAAAACCCATTCAGCCAGCCATTCTCATCAGTACAAAGAGGAAGCGGCCTTCACAGGGAGAGGACAGTCAGGCAGAGTCTCAGGACCTGGAGCTCACACAGTCCTGGAGAGAGATACTGGGTCCTCCTCCACCCATGGGATCCACAAAGGTAAGCATGGGCAAAAATTTAAATGCAAAATTAAATAAGTTTATATTTTAGGTTTATATTTTATTTTAGTGTTTAATGCAGGAAATTGGAGTCAGAAAAAAAGTAAAACATTGCATCCACATTCATATTGTTTGGCAATAATTTCCATAAATACATCTGCGTATAATTCATCATTTGTTAAACAGGAACAACATCTGGTTTGGTTGCGATACCATAAGAAAAAGTGGGAGCTGCAGTTGAGACAGAGAAAGGAGAGGAAGAAGAAGAGGAGACTGTTGGATGGAGAAGCTCAGTCGACAGGAGCAGGAGTGATCAGAGATGGACCCACCACTGGACTAGGGAGTTTTCTACGAAGGACGGCACGCAGCATCTTAGACATGCCCTGGCAGATTGTGCAGGTAAAGAATTATAGAACAATACACACAACAGCTTCTAATGGCAAGATTAAAGCCCTATCAATGATATGTTTTTCGTTCTTCACTTCCAGATTGCAGAAACCAACCACCCTGGCCTATATAAACTATGGGCAGTGATAGGGAATGACCTTCACTGCATGAAGCTTAACATTCCTCGAGTTTTTTATGTCAATCAGAAGGTTCCAAAACAGGAAGAGGGTACCACTTATAAAAAGGTATTTTATATAGATTGGTTATTATAAACATTGGTACAGGATACCAATTAAGTAAAAATGTATTTCTGCTACAGGTGAACCGCATGCTTCCGCGCTCCAACATGGTGTATTATCTTTATGAGTACACTGTACCAGAGGATATGTACCAAGAGCACATCAACCAAATAAATGCTGACTTGTCTGCACCTGATATTGAAGGAGTCTATGAAACACAAGTAATGTATTTGGCCCAATATATGGTCTTGTTTTACAGAGGCATTTGGTAAATGTGTGTACTTTTAAAGTTTTTAAAGTTACAATTTTCCTCATGCTTAGGTCCCCCTGTTATTCCGGGCTTTGGTGCAGCTTGGTTGTGTTTGCATGGTCAATAAGCATGTAATGCGGGACCTGGCTGGCAGGGAGGCTGACACATATGACCTGGAGCATCTGGAGATGAGATCTTTGGCACAGTTCACCTACCTGGAACCAGGTATATTTGAAGAGTGTTTCATCTATAATTTTGACAAGCATTACCTTCTGTACACCTGAAAATAATGATGTGATGATGTGAAAAGTGCCTCATAGAAAGAAGGCACATAATTTTGATGTATTTTGATTGATGCAAGAATCTTTTCCCATTTAGGGAGTGTTCGCCATATGTACCTTTATCATCACAGCCAGGGCCAAAAGGCGCTCTTTGGTCTTTTCATCCCATCTCAGCGCAAAGCTAGTATTTTCATCCTAGATACAGTAAGAAACCTTTTGACTTTTTCACTACTTTTAAAGGGCTACTATTTAACCTTGTCTGGTGAATGGCATGCCAACTGCTTGTCTCCATATCTTACTGCTGTGCCTAAAATGGTCTACGGTAAAATTTCATTTATTTATCTCAGTGGATACAAGCTCTTGGTCACCTACCAAAGCCAGGAATGGGTCAGTCAACAGGTATGTTGAGAGATGACCACGCTCACAATAAGAATGTGTCTTTTTTTCCAATGTATTTTTGACCAGTAGATACACCTGTAATTGAATACATACTAGATAATATACTTTATGCAATATTGTGGAACATTCAAAGCAACACAATATCTATGTGGAGACAAGCTGGTGGCAGACCCCCACCTGAAAATTTAAATGCACTTTTAATATTGTCCTTTATTTTTATAATGAAATATCATCTGAAAAGTAATATAATCTGTTAGGTTCGAAGCAATCAGATGCCCAGCCTGAATAACTTGTACAGTGCTGAGCGCACTGCACTTCTGGAGAAAACGACAGAGGAGCTCCTCCCACCAGAGAAACATAACTTTGAAGTTCGAGCAGAAAATGATGTCAAGGCCATTTACCGCGCACTGCAGCGTATATTGTTAAATTACAAGGTAAACTGGGATCATTTTAACTGAATATATGAGCAGTTAAAATGTGTAATACTAGAAATACTTTTATAACAGGAGGAACGTCGGGGGCCCACACTCATTGCAGTCCAGTCAAATTGGGATTTGCGGCATCTGGCTGCAGGCATGACGGTGCTGGAGGAGTTTCCTGTTGTTCCAGTCCATGTCATAGATGAAATCAACTATAATGTCCTCGACTGGCAGAGACATGGAGCCCGACGCATGATTCGCCACTACCTCAATCTGGACAGCTGTCTGTCACAAGCCTTTGACATGGCTAGGTACGTGCTGCAGTGTGTCAGTGTGTGTATGTACCTGATCTGCAATAACATCTACATTATCTTGTGTCACCAGATATTACCACTTGCCAGTAGGAAATCTACCACATGATATCTCTATATTTGGGTCTGATTTGTTCTTGGCAAGACACCTTCGAAAGCACAACCACCTGCTGTGGCTTTCGCCCACCTCCAGACCAGACCTGGGCGGGAAAGAGGCTGATGACAGCCGTCTGGTCATGGAAAGTGATGACAAGAGCTCTGTAGAAATCAATGCACAAGGATGCTACTCCACAGGTATATGTGTTACAGGTCAGAAAGCCAAACTTTATGGAATAAAAAAATCTGAAAATCTTTTTTCTTCAGTTTGTGTGGAGCTTGATTTGCAAAGCTTGGCAGTTAACACTATCCTCCAATCACAACATGTAAATGACATGGAGGGCGGGGCCAGTCTTGGTGTAAGTTTTGATGTGATCCAGCAAGCATCTTTGGAAGACATGATGTCTGGAAACCAGGGAACAAATGCATTGGCAAGCTATGACGAGACAGCACTTTGCTCCAACACTTTCAGGTTCAGTTTGTTTGAACCACAGATAAAGTGCTTTTATAATGTGTATATAATTCAACATTCTTTTAATATGTTTCATGTGGACAGGATCTTGAAAAGTATGGTGGTAGGATGGGTCCGGGAGATCACACAGTACCAAAATGTGTACGCAGACAACCAGGTGATGCACTTCTATCGATGGCTGCGCTCCCGTAGCTCTTTGCTCTATGATCCTGCACTTCACCGCACACTGCACAACATGATGAAGAAGGTTTTCCTCCAGTGAGTGCTTTGGTCAATATTTAAAAAAACAACAACACATGTACTTTTATGTATTACATTTTGAGTCCTGTATGTAGAATATCATTTGATGGCTTGTCTATTGGCATTGTATTTTTGTATCTTTTATTTGCAAGTTTTCCCTGTCTGTTTTCAGGTTGATTGCCGAGTTCAAACACCTTGGCTCCACTGTTGTTTATGGAAATTTCAACAGAATTATCTTGTGTACAAAAAAGCGAAGGATTGACGATGCCATAGGTTACATTGACTACATAACAAACAGGTTAGTCTAATGATGTAATCATGTTCTAGTATTGTTGGCATCAATGTCACATTTGTGTGACATTGATAAATTATGGAAAAAATATAGCATTGCCTTATATTTGTTTTACTTGCAGCATACACTCCAGGGAAATTTTCCACTCTTTGTCAATTTCATTTTCTCAATGTTGGGAGTTTTTGATGTGGATGGACCCAGCCAATTATGGAGGCATAAAGGGCAGGTTGCCCTCTAGCATCTTGTATGGCGAGGTACTTGCCTGGTAATATTGGTTTAACTTTACCACTCATTTGGAGTAGTAATAAATCTTCCATTCTCTTTTTAAGGGGGGAACCAAGCAGACCAAAGCTGAAAAACAAGGAGAAGATGACAGTGAGGATGAAGAGGAGGAGGCTGCGGAGGAGGAGGACCGGGATGGAGAGACAGATGAGGTAGAAGATCGGATTGAGAGCAACTGGAACATAATGCAGTACCTCCCTCAAACCGCCTCCTGCCAGAAATATTTTCTGATGATTGTTTCTGGTAAATATACTTTCTGTGTTGTTTTGTTTTGATTTTTTGTTGATATTCACTGAATTTTCTACTTCAGCCTACATTGCGGCCGTGTATCACAGCATGAAAGAGGAGATTCGGCGTAATGCGCCTGGAGCCACACCAATAAAACGTCAAGGTGGAAGTCAAGTTACACAGCAAAGTGTTGGGAACTTGAGTGCTCTTCCTGGTAAGTTTTGCTTTTTTTCTGTTGATCTCAAAATATTTTTGTTAAAACATAATTCTCTATCTTATTGGTCTGTTATTTTCCTCAAGGTTAAATCCTTTAGCTTTTGTTTGAAAAAAGAAAATTCAAGATGGCCAAGTTTTTGTCAATGTTCAGAACTAAAATATCAAAATAAGAATTGTATGGTAACTTGTTTAGTTTGTATTTGCTCATGGTTTTTATGTTTACCTTACCGGCCTCACAATTAGGGGACCCTACAGGTAATTTTGCATTTGTTACATGCCTGTATGTTAGGAGAGGGAGTCACTGTTCCTGCGGTGCACATGAACATGGGAGTTCCTGAATAAATCTGTCTGAACTAAAACCTGGAGTTATTATTTAGTCTAACAATATTGATGCATAAACACCTATTTCTTTGTGTTTAGGAACCATTTCTTTCTCTCAAGAATATGTGTCTGGCGAGCTCACTCAGAACATTTTTACCATCACTCAAAAAATCCAGAAGAAGGTGACAGGAACTAGAAGTTTGACCCAGCCATCAGAGATGTTCCCAGTTTTACCTGGTTCCTACCTACCACTAAATAACCCAGCTCTGGAGTTTATTAAATATGTCTGCCAGGTATATAACACTCACTCCTCAACTTTAAGCTTGCATAGCTTGATATGTTTTAAGAAACTTTCTTCTGTTTTGCTCAGGTGTTGTCACTGGATCTCAACATCACCAACCAAATGAACAAATTAAAAAGAGATCTCCTGCGTCTTGTGGATGTGGGGGAGTTTTCTGATGATGCCCAGTTTCGTGATCCCTGTCAGTCCTATGTGCTGCCAGAAGTCATTTGTCATCACTGTAATTTCTGTCGAGACCTTGATCTCTGCAAGGACCCTTCTATAGCCCAGGTAAGGCTCCTTCAGTAATGTTCTATTGTTTAGTTTCCATTCTACCACTTCCTCTCTCAGGTCATGAATATAAACATTTCAGGATGGGTCAGTCTTGCCGCAGTGGTTTTGCTCAAATTGCCAGGCTCAGTATGAAACAGAGTCCATAGAGATGGCCCTGGTAGAGGCTCTGCAGAAGAAACTCATGAGCTACACACTGCAAGACCTGGTAAAGTAGTTTGGTATCACTGTGTTAAAATATGTTTATACCTATTTGAAAAGAATAAATTATTTCCCTTTTTTAGGTTTGCAGCAAATGTAAAGGAGTGAAGGAAGCCAACATGCCTCTGTATTGTAACTGTGCTGGGGATTTTGAACTCACTTTCTCAACAAAGGTTTGGCATTCTACCCTATCAGTCTTATAACGTCTAACCCCTCTATTCTAAATACGATGTGTGTCTTTTATTTAGAGTTTCTCAGAGCAGATCACAGTATTTCAGAACATTGCGTCCCACTACAACATGGGCTTCTTGGGTGAGACCATTGAATGGCTGCTTGCTATGAGTCCACATTTGAGTCAAAAGACTTACTAAAGTACCATCTTAAGAGAAAAATATGAAAACCCATATACTGGAATTGTGTTGTGTTGCACTAAAAACATTTGTTCAATGATCAAACAGACGTACTGAGTATATTTTTTTTAATTGTGTAAATGGGCATATTTCTTGTATAGCAGCATCAATTTTAAATCATGTATGAACAAAAATAAATATGTGGGATAACAGAATTAATATTGTGATTTGTGTTTGTTTCAGGTTCCATGTTTTTAACTTGCATTCAATGCCTTGAATGTTAATATTACATGCTGTATTTCTCTTTAGTGCCCCTTTTCTTTTGTGGTATAGACCTCAATCCATTAGTCTTGAGTCATGCACTGTACACCACTGAGGACGTATTCACACTTCCCCACAATCTTGTTAGAGAAACCCATTTGATGGGAAATGTTGCTTTCATTTGATTACTGCTCAGTGCTGCTCTTCTGATCCATGAGTATATCTCAGTGAAAAGAACAAATGTAAATGATTTCACCATTATTTTCTGATTAGACTTCAAATTTACCTAGATATACAAAATGTTAAATAAAGGTTTATATAATTTTTGCATCTAGATTAGGTTAAAACCTAACCTAAATGTTTAATTAACATCAACTATTTATATTGTCATGAAAATACAATACCATGAAAATGATAAGCATTATAAGGCAGTATTACACCGTACAGTATGGTTTGTGTTGTACATTCATACAAGATATGCTTGGGAGTAAATGTTACAACTAAACTAGATCAGCAAAAAAATGATTATATCTGTGTATCTGGATGACGGGCAGCTTTTTTCTGGTAGTTCTATTTTAATCCATACTCTTGTGTCTTTTCTCAAAGAGGACATGATTCCAAAACGGCTAGGGCTGAGCCAAGTGTTCAGATGCTACAGCGGGACACCATCCGACAGGTCTGAATGTGTAGAGCCGTAGTCCACAATGTATCCAAACCCTGTGGAGATATGTTGAATGGGCTCTTTGGCAACCTAAAATTACAACAAAAAGAAAGATTTAATTGAGCTAAATTTATATTTTGTATTGAGTTTTGTGTGCTTTTACTCACTTCATCAAATTTTCTTTCACTGTAGACTTCATTCTTGTCAATAAATGTAAGCATAATCCAATCACAAATAATTGAGCACTAAAAGAAGGGAAGGATGGGGGGGGGTTACACTTCAACTGTAAAATAAACAAGCATACTGCATAAGTTTAAAGAGATGGTAATAAGCTTACAATCCCAACTGATGTCATTGCTGTCACTATGCTGATGATTGTTGGAACAAGACTAAATTTTCCAGCCTGCAAGAAAGTGTGTCCCCTTAATACTATATTTAAAATGGTTTAAATAATTCAAGTTCTTACATGTCCATGAACTATGACATCCAGACGGATACCAAAAGCTTTGATAAGTGTCCTAGACTCTACCCCATCTTTGCTGTAATATTTGCCAAACCTATAATATATAAAGGTGTGGTTGTGGTAAAATATACAAAAAAATGCATGCACTGAACTTAGATGAGTGTTCATATTTCACCTGTAGTAATAGCCTGAATCCGATAAATCTTTCCTCATATCAAGACGGCGAAAGGCGTATGTGGGTTTACAGTTTGATGCATCTAAGTCTAGGTCACACTGCCAGTTAATGAACACCCCAATCACTCCACCCTAATCAGAAAGAAATGGAATTTTAAAAATCACTTTATATTTTCACAAAATGTATTATCATGCCATATGTATCATGTTAATTGTACTTACTGTAAGGCAAAGCTCTTTAAAATCCTCCCTTGCCTTATTAGCAATGTATCCCAGTCTGAAGTTTGGACAATAGGGCTCTTTCTCTTCATCATAATGGCACTTATTCAGGTATCTGCGCAGCATGCGCTTGTTTGCAGCATCTTTTATGTTCCCCCTGGCAAGTATTGAATATATTTATTTCAATAGATATATTCAGAATGCCAATTATGCTGCTACACTAATGTGAGCATACCTTAGTACTTTGAATTTAGGGAAGTGGATGGAGTTCCTGATAAATACAGTAAAATTGATGGCCTCCACTAACGCTGGTTCACTGTGGAGGATACCAAAGAAGCTCTAGTTTCACGGCAAGATCGTATCTGCATCGGTCCTGTATTGAGCGTTTTAGGTCTGTTATCAGACCATTAAAACTGACTGCACTCACCGCACTGCTGCATACTCTTCAACAGGGCACCAGGTCTGGATTTCACAGGTTTTAAATGTGTAGTTATAGTACCACACACATCTCCCTGTCCTTCTACCTACCAAACAAAGAAAAAGGATATTATATATAAGTGGCAAATACTCAAATGCATCCGTGGTGTTAGAGCTGTACCATGGCCATTAAAGTTGACCTCTCCCTCCACACAGTCTGAATCTGATGAGCAGTTGGCATTGTCAACCTGGTGATACTAAAAGGAAGAAACACTTAGGTGTAACTGATATTCTTTATTCAATTACATGATCTCAGCATAGAGCCAGTGGTCAATTTAAAGAGATAATATGTAAGACTTTCACCTCTGCGCAGATTCCGTGCTGTTGATCATATGTGACTTCTCTTCTCAGTATTGTACTGATGACATCCCCACCCTGAATCCAACAAATGTACTTAGGTGTTGATGTAGATCACATGATTGTGACATCATAAGTGAGAGCAGATAAACAAACTGACTTCAGATGGCCGGGCATACTCTGCAGTGTCCAGAATATCATCACCATGAACTGCGATGCCTTTCATTGTTGTGTAAACAGAACTCTCTGGATGAGTTTCAATCTCTTGATAGGCTTTCTGGCTTATAAAAACATACCTATGGCATAAAACGGCAAACTCAAGAGACTTTCTTTTTGCACAGAAATAAATCTCTTTGCGGTTACCCTGTAGTTATTCAGCTTGTTTTGTTGAATCTTAAAATAAAACTGCATAACCAACCATGGGTGCATACAAAATTAGTTAGTAATTATGTGTATTATCACAATCTTGTCACTGTCATTTTCAGAGCCCCCAAACCCAGGTTTTACATTTTTAAAATGAATACAGTCATAGCAGATAAATGCTTTCAGACTTACCAGATAAAATATGTGATGACAAGAAACTGAACGCCTCTGTAAATAACTCCAAGAGTTCTGTTTTTAACCACCATAACCTTAGGGGTCTCATAGTCCCAAAAACCTAAAAAATACTCCTTGATAAGCTCCCGGAGCCCCATTATAAAATTGTGAATAGCTCCACACATGTTGAACAACAAGGTTTCTTCACTTAATATGCACGTTTCTCATTCTTTCTCTGTCTCTTGTCCTCATGTACACCAGCAGCAGTTTAACAGTGAGGACTCATCTCTCCTCAGCATCACTATCCCACAAATACAGAAGGGGGTGGGGCAGGTTCACATTTTCTCCATCCTTCCTAATTCCCAGAACCATTATAGTAGCCTTGGTCATGGTCTGCACTGGTCAGATTAATTTTAACAGTCTGACATAGTAAATTAAGGAAATTAAAGTGTAGCTGCAACATTAACACTGCGCTTCTCAGTCACCATTGTGTCTCAGTCAAAGGTCTCGGTGCAGATGCTGTGTCAGGGCAGTTTGAGGAAAGGAGGAGTGAAAGTGTCCCTCCTCTGTGTCCTACAGCCTGGGCAGCACAAGAGTGTCCAGGGAGGAACCAGGTGAACCCAACAGGAAAGGCCTCGTTCTTACTCTGCTCTGGTGTTTCGATTGGTGATGAAATGGTTCATTCCTTCAAAGTGATTCCTCTGGAAAGTCTTGGAGCATTTCCTCTGGAAGGTCTTCTGCCACATTTACTGCCACATATGGTGTAAAAAGCCTGTGGCATCTTAAATGTCCATAGCTAGTTCCTTAGCTAGCCTGTTGCACAGTGTCCATGGATGTGGGAATACAGGAAAAACAAACAGCTCATTTCACACAATCCAACAGTCCCTTTTTTCATTCCCTCAAAGTATTTTAAGGTCTTCTGCCACATTTTCTGCCACGTATGGTGTAAATGTGCTTTTATAAGAAGAATAGCAGGCAAGAGTCAGGTATGAGTCTATGGTATGGGACAAAGAAGCACCAAATCAGTGTTCCCCATGTCATAGACTGGTCTACATACCACACACCTGTTAACTGTGATGACTGGCCTTCAAGATGACAAAAGCATGTACGAAATCATTAGCCTAACCAACGACTGACCAATGACCACCCATCACTCACTCACCACCAAGTCTTCACCATAGACCAGAGGTCTTCAACAGGGGGGTCGCGACCCCTAGGGGGGTCGCGGAGGTACTGCAGGGGGGGGGGGGGGGGGTCGCGAAATCTTTTGATTTCACTTTAAAATAATATAATTTAATATAGTGTAAAATAGTGTATAGTGTAAAATACAGTATTAACCTGTGTATTATTTCCTTGTATTGGATGTACCATAACAGAGTAGCAATGTTTATACATGACACTAAGCTCAATTTAATATAAAACACAATTCTATGCTGTATATGGGTCCCTGGCCCAGTTCGCCATCTGTTTGGGGGTCCCTGGCCTGAAAAACGTTGAAGACCCCTGCCATAGACTATAATTCAAACAGGCAAGTGGGTGAAGTGTTTGGCCCAAGAACACAACAACACCGTGAATTTACAGTAGGCTTCGAATAACCTATTTTGTAGCTACAATGCATCAGTTATAACATCAAAACCACACTACTGTTGTTAAAATTAAGAAAGAAATAATCCAACGCACTTAGTTGATTTTTCTACAGGCGAAAGGAGGGCAGCCTTAGGCAGGGGTCCTGACTGTTCACGTCAGTCCACACGTGCACGGGGTGATGTGATGGTAGCAAGTAGCTTTGCGGAGTTAACAGTCGATTAACCAGTAATTACTTTGATTAGATTTTAGGGTAAGATTGTATAATAGTAGTCGCAGTATATATAGAGAGAGGGAGAGAGGAAGATTTTCTAAATGGGAGGGCTTCAAAAGAAAAAGGTAACCCAAAACGTTTTTTTTTTTTTTTACTTGACTGCTTAGCTTAGCGTGGTTATAATGGCTAATGTTTTTTCTCACCTATTGTTTTAGACAGCTATTCTTTTTCAATGTATTTGTTTTAAATTCATATAATGTTTCTGGTTTTAGTTTGAGAGGGGGTCTGCCACTAACTACATTACAAGAAATAAAGCTCGTAAGAAACTACAGCTGAGTCTCCCAGACTTCAGGTATGGTAGCCTAAAACAAAGTCAAGTGTACGATTAAAGCCACGTCTCAAGTGACTGATCTTTATTTTACTGTTTTCACACACGGGAACACATGTTTTGTACACGGAATATATGTTGTGTCTTTTTCTTTGTAGACGGTTATGTATCCTTAAAGGGATATACCCGCATGAACCCAAACACAAAAAGAAGGTCAACAAAGGTTCAACTGCACCTAGAACATTCTATCTGCTTAAAGACATCCGCTTTCTGCTTCACGAGCCCATTGTTGGGAAATTCAGAGAATACAAGGCAATTATTAACTGTAAATGTGTATTTAGATCCATCATCAGTATAGTAGTTGTAATCTTATCAAAATGTTCTTGTTCCACAGGTATTTGTTCGAAAACTAAAGAAGGCATATGCAAAAATAGAATGGTCAGATGTGGAAAGATTAAAGGAGAATAAACCAACCTACAAATTGGACCACATCATCAGAGAAAGGTGAGTGTCATACTTAATAGCTGCTAACAGGCACTGAATTAAAACCACAGTGACTGCGTGCACATGAAAAAGTCCAAACCGATTGCAAACTGATTGGGATGGTAACGGTTGCATGTGCACAGGGATTGGATTGGATTGGGATTGGTTTCCCCAATCCCCCAGGAACCCCTGGCCTAGGCCGATAGCAAACCACTTGGCGTTGTCATGTGCACGATTTCGGATCAGATTAGCATACTGCGCATGGGCACGCCAGGAATTTCAAAATTTCACCCGGAAGTTGTAGGAGTGGTAGGGGGTGCCTACGGCGTCATAAGTAGCGCTTGTTGTTGCCGGACTTTCAGACGAAAACATGGCTGTGAAGAAAGCTACAAACTCGCACTACTGGACCGAGGCAGGGTTTGCTCGGACCCCGGAGCAAATCAAAATCAAGTGGAAAAACGCCAGGGCGGCGTATGCCATGGCAAGAAAGAACAACGGGAGAGCGGTCAAGACCGGACAACTTGCCCGCATTACGGCAGCGTTCTTCACGGCACCAACAAGTCCCATCTTCCACCATTTCGGGACTATGAACATAATGTAGAATCGAAACGCGTTGTTTGCTGTAAGCCCGATAAAGGAATAAGAGTATGGGGTAAATTTCGTCTTTTCTGGAATTATTCAATGTTCCTGTTGTTACCAGCGCCTGGAAGCTGTGCATGGAGTTTTGAACTTTTGAAATAACGCACAGGGTACTTTTACAAACATTTTGACTTATCTATTGTGACCTCATAGTATCAGAAGAGTGTTGTTTTTTGTTTTTTTTTAACTGTTGTATAACTTAAATAATAAAATCAGTGTGGAAATGTACTTAAGTTGTTCACTCGGACAGGACAAAACAGAGTGGAAGAGACTACAGAATTTAAGCTAAGCATTACAAAGACATACAAAATGTAAGTGTGGTTGTGTAATTTTCCCCAGACCTTGCATAAATGAGCGATAAACCCATAGCTACAAATTTAATGCCTTTTTATTTGTGGCACAAAAGGTGCAAGCAACAAAAAACAAGGCAGAACATGATTAAAACATGTGCGGTATAGGTCCCAATCCTTGTAGTATCAAACGCCGACGACACAATTTGTGTCGTATTAAAGAAACCAAAAACGCTGTTTTGTCGTTCATACGAACAACCTAACTCGGCAGAATGCACACCACGTACGCCAATGCCGCCCCGTCAAACTCCTTGAAAAGCCATCGCAGTATACTGCCAGATAGCTGTGTTGTGTTTTTATATTGAGTAGCCGTCACCCGGAAGTAGTTGGACTACAGCGCCACATAGCGTAGCGGAGCGGACCAGGTCGCTGACCTGAATCTGATTGCGCGACATGCATGTGCACTCGGATTGGACGACAGACCACCCGCCGAGTAACGGGAGAAATCCAAACCAATCCTAATCCAGTCCTACCATGTGCACGCAGTCACTGATGTGTCTAAAATGGGGATGTCAACAATTAATCGATTAACGGTTAATTGTCGATTAAGACGTTGGTCGATGCATTAATTGTAGCTAACCGCGGACACGCGGACCCGCGCGGTGATGAAACAAGGCAAACGCGCTGTGCCAAGCTCGACTCACAGCCGACCGCAGGCGCCAACGGCACTGCTCAGCAGCCCCGGGTGTACGTGCGAGGCGAGATCGAACCCGGAATGCGTGCCGCTGCTGCTGGTTTTGCCGCGCCCCGAGCCCCGCGCGGCTGGCCTGCGGCTCGGAGCGCGGGCCGCGGCGGTTTAATCCTGGTCTAGTCCAGGTCTAGACCCGGTCGAGTCCAGGTCCAGACCTGGTTCAGACCTGGTCCAGTCCACGTTCAGTCCTGGTCTAGTCTCTTAGCCAATCAGGACAGAACACAATGTTACACTATAAAAAAAAAAAATTGGATAGAGCGAGGGATTACTGTATTTTGTTATTCAGCATCAATACATTTGTCTGCTTTTTACTAAGGAATAATTAATTGAGAAATATACAATATAATAATACTATGATATATTTTTGACTCAGTGTTATGTTTACTATGGCTTATATTCTTAAAGAACCTATTGAAACACTAAAATTCAGGTGAAAAACGCTGCTTATCAGTTAATCGTTAGTTGATTGACCTTATCGATCGATTATCAGTTAATGAATTAACCGATAATTTGCATCCCTAGTCTAAAAATCAACCTAAAGTTGCTAAGACTAAGGTCGTTTTCACACCTGCCTTGTTTGGTTAGTTTAAAACGAACTAGAGTTCGTTTGCTCCTTTGATTCGGACCTTTTGGGCTGGTGTGAATAAAAAACAAAAGTCTCGATCCGGAGCAAACAAGCGAACCGAGACCACCTAAAAAGGTCTGTCTCGGTCCGGTTCCATACGAATCCTGGTGCAGTTCGTTTGAGGTGAGAATGCAGACCGGACTCGATCCGACGCAAGTTGGCTTCTTGTACTTAACGAGCTCCCGTCGTATGTTGCGCATTATGGGAAAGTGAGGCTTACGAAACAAAACGAAACTTATGAGGCTTACTTACGTTTTGCGTGAAGAGCAAGAGTCGGAGCTTGATGCGCACATGAGCGCTGTTCTCCGTAGCCGTCTTGCCCTGTGTCTTCGTCATTTGGAAATTGATTGTAAAATAGTGTAAACCTCACGATGCTGCTCAAACATTTTTGCGAACTGTAAAAACTGAGCAAACCATATCGCTAAGGCTAGATTGAAAACGGCACGTAACACCATTATTCTCCTCCTTCCGCGTTTGGACACCGCGTTTGGACACCGCGTTTGGACACCGCGTTTGGACACCGCGTTTGGACACCGCGTTTGGACAGGACTCACTTCTGTCCAATGGCTGCGCGACCTCGGTACACGTGGTTTTGTTTATAGACTTTAGTTCGCTTGGGGGAAAAAGTGCAGTGTGAAAGCGAACCGCACCAAAATAAAAAACAAAAATTTGGTTCGGACCAAAGCAAGTGAACTATCAGACTTTCCTGGTGTGAAAACGACCTAAACTTATGCCTATTTATGCCTTTCAAACTGAGAAAAAAACTTTCAAGCGTCCTTCTCCAAAGGTGCTGCTGAAAGTGTTTATTTCAGTCAATTCCAGGCTTTTTTTTTTAGCAGTTTGTCATTGTCTGCAGATAAATTATGATTCTTTATTTGTTGCAGGTTCCCCACCTTTATTGATGCCCTCCGTGATATTGATGACGCACTCTGCATGTGCTTCCTTTTTTCTACGTTTGCACGAACTGGAAAATGTCATGTGCAAACCATCCAGCTGTGCCGGCGACTTACTGTGGAGTGGATGAACTATGTAATCGCATCTCGTTGCCTCAAAAAGGTGATAACTCAACATGACCTGATAATTTCATATTACACTTATGGTCACCATTTCTGCATTTAAAATGAGTCAGAACTAATGATTGTTTCTGTTCTGACAATAGGTTTTTCTTTCGATCAAAGGAATATATTATCAAGCAGAGGTGATGGGGCAGCTCATTACATGGTTGGTGCCATATCAGTTCTCTCATGACGTAAGTACGCACTGATTAATTTAAACTGCCGAGGGAGAGCGAGAACACCCAGGGGGAATAACCCAGGAAAACCTTTGTTTATAGCACCCCACAGATGTTGACTACAGAGTGATGGCAACTTTCACAGAACTCTACACCACTCTCCTGGGCTTTGTCAACTTCAGGCTGTATCAGTCTATTAATTTGGTTTATCCACCAAAGGTGACTTGCTTCAGCAGTACTCTACTCACTAGTTATTTAAACAAAATTAACCAATTAAGGGCAATGTAGCATATCCAATTAATTCTGATTCTTGTTTCAATTAAACCATTGTGCAGTTGGATAGTAAATCTGAGTCGGAGCTGAAAGAACAGAATGAGGAGGGCTATGCCATGAATTCAGAAAGCTACTTGGAGGTAAAATTTCATTTAATTACAATATCGATTTGAAATAATAGAATAATTAGTTATGTGGACAGGGAAAAATATTTATACCTGCTACACAATCTTAATAAGTGTTCATAATGTACAGAATCAGTGCTTATATATTTTTTCTCTCTGTGTCAAGAAACTTTCTGCTCTAAGTGCCAGTCTGGCTCGAGTGGTGTCTTCAGTTGAAGAGGAAGAAGCTCAGCTGGACCAGTTTCCTGCTGAAGGGGCAAGATAACTTTTTTTGCACCTTTTTTAAAGGTCATATTGACCTCCTTGTTGTTTTGAAATGTTGTAGATTAAGATTCAGCCATGTTTCTGGTGCCCGGGGGGCAGTACCGTGAAGGGTCTTGCCCAACTCTTGCTCCACATTGGCTTGCTCATTGCTGGGGGGATTTGAACCCAGTTCCCCCGGTTGAAAGTCAAGTGACTTACCAGTTGAGCTAACCAGACCAAAGTCTTCTCTTTTAGGTGTGTGAGACTAGTGATTATTGCTCCATGTTTGGTTAAAGGTACAGTGTGTAGGATTCGTGGCGCATAGGTGGATAGTAGCTATTCCACTTCCTCTTTTGGCTACGGCAGACCTCGAGGGTCACCCGGGCGCGCCGTAACGCAGACAGCTCGCGTTCCTGCGCGCACCCGGCGCTGTGCGAGCTCTCGCCGACAGCTACGGTATAAATAAAACGCGGTCCCGCGGTCACATTTTTTTTTCTTTTCGCATGAAAACACACATTCCTGATCGTATACCATGACACTCTACACATCAAATGAAACCTTACAGTCTCCTCTTTTTGACTATGCAATTCATTTCCCTGCACAACAATCACTCCCCAAGCACATGGGGCTTTTATACAGAAAAGCACAAAACGAGGTTTGTTACTTAGCTTACCTTTGAAGGCTCTGGACAGCTCAAACTCTGTATTTCACCATAAACTTGGCCTCAATCTGTCCGTAAGGATCCAGCGGATAAAATCCAGTAAAACAATTTAGTCCAAAACATGTTAGATCCATTACGACGTGTGATGCAGCATGCTTGTTGTTTACCCAAAACCACAAGGCTCCCCCCTCCCCTTCTCTCCTTCTCTCCTTCGCTCCTTCGCTCCCTCAGGCAGCGCGGCTGAGCAGGCGCTAGCAGGAGCCTAGGCGAAGGATGAGCCCAAATGTCCTTCTGCGGCTCTCGTATTCAAAATGGCTGCCTCTAATATGGGGAAGATCCCCCTTTTATGTGACTATATCTAAGTCCAACAGAATACTTTGATTTCATGATGAAAGTGAAAAGGCTTGGAAAACAATGTATTTTTGAATGGGTATCTTCAATTTCAGTAATTAACGGGTAAAAATCTTACACACTGTCCCTTTAAGACAAGTTTGCCGTTGAAACTTGTTTTGCCCTACAGATTTAAGCCTAAAGTAAGCACAAACATTCTTGGAATTCATAAACTCGCAGTATATCTCATTAAAGTCTCTGTTGGCCCTTTTGCCAAAAGTAAAATAAATGCATGAAAAATTCACCCAAAAAAATCAGTTTAGAGACTGAATACAACCTCCTGCGTTTGACTGATGGATTAGTATTTACTTGAAGTCAAGCAGTATATTGGACAATAATTAAATTTAGTAGAACATGATCTCAATTGCAGTTCTATTTACATATGATTGACATTATGCAATATTTACATGGCCTCCAAAGCACAGTTTAAATATGTGCAGTGTTATCATCTTTGTGTAGAATATTGAGCCTTTCTCTATACAGCACAGTGCCTTAGTTTAGTTTGTTGGTTTTTTTCAACATGTGCAAACACAATCTCATAAGAGATGCTTTACGCCAGATTTAGTTAAAGATAGTTTCCATCTGCAGTCCCTCGGCAGGTTTACAAACAATTAAAATACATTTACAGTCAAACCTGCATTCACCCATTCTTACTCCACATTTCTACATTTAAAATTACTCAAATACTAAGTCGGATATTATCATATAAACTATAAACTACTAAACACATGCAAATACAAGTCAGTGTTGACAGTACTGACTATAAAGACTTTCTGATGTTATAAGAGAAGTCCCTCAAGTCATGAGGGTTTTAGCCTGCCTGGAAGCTTGTTCTATTCTTTAATGCCCTTGTATGAGAAGGCTGTCTGTGCAAAGGCTGAGCTACATCTGGGGAGCCTGCAGTCATTGTAATTTGTGGACCTGGATGTTCTGGTGGTCTGCTCAGAGCAAAGCTAGACAAATCTCTAAAGTGGTGGAGGTGCAGCATTGTTTAAAGGTCCCATGGCATGAAATTTTCACTTTGAGGTTTTTGAACGTTAATGTGAGCTCCCCTACCCTGTTTAGGGCCCCCCCATGGCTAAAAGTTGTGAAATGTGTAAACTGAGCATTTGCGATCCTTTTTCACGTTTGGAAAAAAAAGACAGCCCAAACGGGCGATTCTGAACAAGGGAACTTTCTGACGTCACACTCGCGGAAAGGTTTCCACACCCGTCTGGATGTCTACCCACCTTCTCTAGAAATGACGCCCAGAGAGTTTGGATCGCAAACGAGCTACGAAATGTGAGATGTGTTTTTTTATTTGCCGGATGTCCTTTATCCGAGCTTCCGAACCTCTGAAACAGCAGTGATTTAATTTTATTTTCTGTGGAAATGTGTTTTTTAAATGGAAAACATGTCATATCTTCCTCCGCTCTTAAAACACGGAAGTGGGGCCAGCACACCGCTAATCCAGGAAAAAGCGGAACATTTGGCCACAACCCACCTGCTGCACTGGCCTGTCTCTGTCCTCCTCATTTGCATTCAAGCAATAACGCCCAGAATAAAGCGTTTCAGAGACATTCAGAGATATTTAGCCTCATGAAGACAATCACAGTCATATCTCATGCACTGAGGTTTGATTTTGAAGGATTCATTTACAGTATTAGGGAACCATTAAGGTACCATATAAAAGCACCAAGAAGTACCATGTCATGGGATCTTTAAAATTCTTTGTGTTAATCACACATCTGAATACACAATTTCTCAAAGTTTAACATTTTATATTTTGTAAGGATTTGACAATGCTGATGATAGTGGTTTCTTATAACTTGACACTTTAATGGGCCATATCATTTAAACTACAGTAAACCCTCGCTCTATCGAGGTTCACTGTTCGCGCCCTCGCTGTTTCGCGGATTTTAAAATTTTTTTTATTTTTTTATTTTTATGGTGTAACATTTTTTTTAATAGTGTAACATTGTGTTCTACGTCCTGATTGGCTAAGGGACTAGACCAGGACTAAACGTGGACTAAACCAGGTCTAGACCAGAACTAAACCAGGTCTAGACCAGAACTAAACCAGGTCTAGACCTGGACTGGCCCTGGACTAAACTAAGACTGGACCAGGTCTAGACCTGGACTAAACCAGGATTAAATCACTCCGTGCGGCTCTTGCGTTCGTTTGTGCATGTTCGGTTTGTGGCTGAGATGACGCGGTCCGGGCGCTGCGGTTCTATCTCGTGCTCGCAGCCCCGGTGTACGCGCGACATGTGCTGCTCTGTCACGGATTTGTCCACGATGAACCCCTCATCGTGGACAGATCCGTGACAGAGCAGCACTTCTCCAAGGGGTTGGTGCGCCGTGCGTCCGGCGGACGCCGTGTCTCCCCCCACGCGTCACTATTAATACATTTTGTTGAAAATCTATGAAAGTTTGAGTGTTTAAACTAGAGACAAATATGAGCAAATGTTAATTCTAGTCTGAGAAAAGTGTATAATGTGTGTGATGAGGCATTTACAGCCTTAAAACATGTAGAAAAATAGTAAAATATAAAATTGTCTTACTTTGCGGATTTCTCTTATTGCGGGTTATTTCTGGAACCTAACCCCCACGATAAACGAGGGATTACTGTACATTCTAATACCATTTTTATCATGTTTATTTTCTTTATTTTAGGAAGACATGGAAAATATGGAGGCCCGGGAAAAGGAACTCAAACAGGAAGAAAAGACAAAAAAACTCTTTGACGGTCTAAAGTTTTTCCTCAATAGAGAGGTTCCCAGAGAGTCATTGGCATTTGTCATCAGGTGAGTTGTAGCAGCTCAAGTAATCTACATTATTAATTCTAAGCCAGTTTTTTTCTGATAGTCCTCAGTGGCTTAATAATTTTTAATGGGCATTTTGTACAATAACAAAAAACTACCATTTAGCCCTTCTTGTATAATAAACATAAGTGAAGCTTTAACATGTATGTTAAACGTTCCATTTTGAATTTCAACAATTACTTCTAGCCAGTCCTCTAGCAAAGGTGGGTCTGGTTGAAGTCATTTAAATGCAGTTTCCTTTTTAGCACGGGCGCAAAGAATTTTGACTAAATATTTGACATTTCTAGGTAAATGAGGTATATCCCTTGCCTGGTTTACACCAGACCTTATCACAAGTGATATATGGTCTGGGAGCCACCTACTGAATATCTCATAGCAGAGGTGTGGTTACGATTGCCAACGGCCGTTTATTGGGCATTACGAATGTCTGTCATTTGGCGTATACGTAGCCCATAGCCAATCATATCAGTTGTCAATTCAAACTACAAGTTTCTGTTTGTCACATAGTACGCGTCACCGTCTTTCCACCCCTCCCCGCTCTCTGATTGGCTCCCAAAATCAGGAGAGCTTGCTTAGCCTAGTTGTCAGGCTGTCTTTCAGATCAGAACGAACGAAAGCAACCTGGGATTTCCCAGTTTAGTATATCCCTCATTGAGTAATGGTAAAACTGGTTATTTCTCCAATTGTTGATCAAACATGTCTCCAAAATGTATTCAACTTCACACAAGACTAGAATATGTAGGTATGGTGAGCCTCATTATCTCCACAAGCGCTCCAACTTGAAGAGTGTTTCAGATTCCAACTCATTTGTTGCTTGGGGGTTATGAAAAAATGAATTATGATTTTCCATCTGAAATCTCGCCATTAAGCAGAACAAGAAGCTGAGGGAGCAGTTTCCCATGTTTTGCTCGGTTGATAACCTTAGAGTATGTTTGAGATACCAGATTAATTAAATCAGTGGAGTCAAGTTCCAAATTTGTTATCTTTGAAGATAAGTATTGTCTTAATTGCAAGTATCTAAAGAAATCATTTTTCTCCAAGTTAAACTTTTTTGTTTGAAAACTTGGTAACATGTTTTTATCTAGTATCTTACAATAGGCTGTGAATCCATCTTGTATCCAGTATTTGAACCTTGTATTAATTTGATTGATACAAGTCCGTGTCAAAAGCCACCCATCTAAGAATTCGTATACAAGCCATTAATTTTAATTATTTTAGAATTTGAAAGGCTACTTTGGTTTTGATCTGTTTACGTCTTCTTAAAAAGCCAAATGACACTACATTTACTAATATGTATGAAAAGTGATGTAATTTGTTGATATAACCATGTAACCCAATTCAAACAAACCTTCAGCTTTATATAATAGCTACTGTATTCACTCTGCCTTTCAGATGTTTTGGGGGTGAAGTTTCTTGGGACAAATCAGTTTGCATTGGAAGTACATATGAAATGGCAGATGAAACCATAACGCATCAAATCGTTGACCGGCCAAGTGTTGATAAACAGTATATCAACAGGTATTTTCTACATACTGCAAACAATTCTCACTTAGAGATGTAGAAGTCTACACCTTTTTTTTATTTAAACAAAATTGTCATGTATTGGGTGTTATCATTTTACAGATTTTACATCCAACCACAGTGGGTGTATGATTGTGTCAATGCGAAGATCCTTTTGCCAGTAGAGGACTACTTCATTGGAGTGACTCTACCACCACATCTCTCTCCTTTTGTGGAGGAGAAGGAAGGGGATTATGTGCCTCCAGAGAAGCTAAAGATTATATCTATGCAACAAGGACACAAATCAGGTATTAATGGGTTTCAGCTTCCTGTTTATAGGCAACATTTTGAGGACTTCGGACCAGTTAAAAGATCTCTTATTTTAATTGTTAATTGCTATAGCAAAGGTGCTATTTTTTGATGGATAGGCTTTGAGACAGGCCCGGTGAATAGCTGTACTGTGAGTGTTGCTCCAGTGCAGAGGGGACATGGCTCATGTGGGGAAGTGCGTGTGCATGTATGTGTGGAAGTGTGAAAAGGCAAGCATGCGTTCTGGATCTCAACATTTCTCTTTACCATAGCCTCTAAGCACATCACAAATATACAAACCCAGGACCCCCGTGCGGCCACAAAGTTGGTTTAGGAATGGTAAATGGTCACATTTTTATTTTTCCACGTTCATGGTACTTGAATATCTTTACGTCAAGGAACCAGGAGGGAACTGTTGACCATAAAACTATTTACATTTACACAAAACATCTTGGCTTTTACCATGATTTATTGTTCAATGTTAAAACTTTTTGACTCTTTCAATTTTTGTGTTTGTAATGTTTCTGCAGTGAATGAAGAAGAGAATGAAGATGAGGACAGCGATGAAGAAGAGGAGGAGGAGGATGATGAGGATGATGAAGAGGAGGAAGAGAACCTAAAGAAAATGGAAGAGCAGAGATCCAGGGGCAAAGTAATACAGTTCCACTAAATGCATTGTAAAAATAAAAAATGTATGTAATCCTTATTAGTTGGTTGTCTGCATGAAGCCGTTACAGGTGAAAGTGACCCCTGGAAAAATGAAGGCAGAAAATCCAGCACGCTTGGAACAAGAGGAAAAGGCTGAGGAGAAACGTCTGGCCATCATGATGATGAAGAAAAAGGAAAAATACCTCTACGATAAAATCATGTTTGGAAAGAAAAGAAAAGTCAGAGAGGTCTGTTTATTTTTGTTACTGATTTACTTAAGGCCTATACTGATATGATTCATATGAAACTCTATGGTGAGATAAAGGTATACCTTATAAACTGCAACCTTTTCACCATTGTTAACATTTAATGATTTTTTTCTTAACTATAAGGACGTGCTGGTAGCCCAGTTTTGATATCTGCAGTTTGGTTACCTCCCCAAAAATGTATGGAAATGAGCCTTATTTGTGAATAAAAAAATTCCATTCTCTTTGCAGGCGAACAAGTTGGCAGCCAAGAGGAAGGCTTATGATGATGCTGAAAAGGCGAAGAAGAAAGCCAGAAAATAAACTGTTGCTTGGTACACATTACGCTGGATATAAACATGTTTAGATTGGTTAACTGTACTTCGTCAAGTTGTATTATAAAATGGTTCTATGTCACCAATAAACAATTGAATTATTAACTTTTTCAAATTTCTGCTAGCTTTGCAGGTTTATATAAAAGAACTTTTAACCCTTACATTATGTCTGATTTTTATAAATAATAAAATGTTCTCTGTAGTAGGCAGGGTGGGGTTTCCTGTGGTATTGGTGTGGTATTGGTCCATACAACAATACCGATACAAGCTCTTGTCCTTTGATGACTGATCTAGGCCTGCACACATCTCAGTTTTCATTGAGCCTTGAACAGTGGACTCCTCTCTCCCTATCTGCATTCTGCGTGCCCACCCAGTCCATTCCTGTCCTGGCAGAGCACAAGAGCCACAGTGTCATGTCTGAACATGACAAATGGGAAGGGCAGCACAAATCCAGTGATGTTTCTCCAGGAATCTCAAGTCTGTGTTACTCTTGTACAGTTGCCTTTGTTTTAAAATATAATTGAGATTCTTCATATTTAAACTTGGCAGTGGTATACGCTATAGACACTGATAATATACTTTGCA
Organism: Paratrypauchen microcephalus; assembly: GCA_036785185.1. Taxonomy (NCBI): domain Eukaryota; kingdom Metazoa; phylum Chordata; class Actinopteri; order Gobiiformes; family Gobiidae; genus Paratrypauchen; species Paratrypauchen microcephalus. The sequence goes on along the minus strand of JAVJIX010000081.1, from coordinate 4,410,616 downwards.
TCCTGGTTATTCTGGTGATATTCGGTTATTTGGTCCTGTGCTTGTATACTGCTTAGTAGGATAGCATTTATAACATTACCACAGAGCAGTATTAATCAAGGGGGACAATTACCATCTTTGTTCTTGGGTGCTTTGCATTCATTCTTTTATGCTGTATTCACCCCTCCTATCAGCTTGCAACTTGGACTCCACTGTCTGTACTCAATAGCCCTCTGTATGTAGACACAGAATGGAACTATACAATCTCACTCCCATCCCTCCCCCTTTTACACTTGCCCTGACAAGCGTGTGTCCCTTGATGAGGTCTTTTACGTCACAGGTGGGATGAAGAGCCTCCCTGCAGTGCTCAATTTAGCAAACTGACTTCTCAAACTGCAAGGGGAGGTGGCATGGACATGCTCGCTGCGAGAGTAAGTAAAAGGAGAAGACGTGCTAGATGACTAAGGTCTCTTACACGGGACATATGAGACGGCTCCAGCCTCCATGCAGGACCCAGTCATCCCCAAAAAGATTTTGGAGGTGTATTATTCCTCTTAAAATGTGCTCAGACAAGGACTACTTTATAACTCTATGGATTTGCTTGAAGTAAGTGCATATTTCCTATAATTACATAAATGGTAAACTACACTTGAATTCCATCTTACTATATAAAATAGTGTCATGTCTATGCCTCTTCAAAGATATAATTGCTTAACTAAAAGTAAAGGCCTTTTTGCTTATAAATGTTCACTTGTAGTTACACAGAATATGAAGGGGTACCCGAAAGCATTTTTTTGTCAAATAATTTAATTTTACTACTGTAAGAAAAAAATGTATCTACAGATATTAAAACACATTTTCAGGAACTCTGTGAGAATTGCTACTAAAATGATTAAAGTGCCCAAGAGCATTTTAAGATTAGTCTATACAAAACTTATAAAATGGCTTCTAAAAAGCTTAGCTATGTGTTGCTGTGTTTTTTTTGTTTTTTTTTTTCTTGCTAAAAAAACAAAACAACTAATTGGGTTAATCTATGACATGATATCCCCAGGTTGAACACATGGATTGCTGAGTCAGCCTGTGGCTCATCTTACTTCGATCTGTGGAGGACGTAAGATCATTTTCCACTCTAATGAATAATTTATTTAATGAGGCTGGTGAGAAACACAAAAGCAGAATACTCTTCATTACATGTAATCATTTTAAGTGGTGTTGATATAATGCTGCTTTATTCTATTTTAGGGTTTCATATAATTGACAGAATGATGACATTGAAAGTGAAGCACTGGAGGTCCATGTGCAAAGGGCTAGTCCTGGGTACAGTCCTGACCAGCTGCATGATCCTGCTGTACTGCCTGTCTATACCACAAGTCCACATCAATTTGCCTGAGTAAGAATACAATGTGTTACATTACCTCTGCTGAAAGACATGATTTACAGTGTTTTTTTGTTTTTTTTGTTTTAATTAAAGAGTGCCGGTGCCTTATTCCTGTGCCCATCGCCCATTTCATCTTTATCCCAAATTGACCGGTAATACCTCTGAGCTAAGTACAAGTCAAACATGCTCTCCTAAAGTGGACATTCTGTTCATGAAGACCCACAAAACAGCCAGCAGCACTTTCCTCAACATACTTTTCCGTTTTGGAGAGAAACACCGGCTCAAATTTGCTTTCCCAAATGGTAGAAATGACTTTTTCTACCCTTCCTTTTTTGAGCGGTCCCAAGTCAAAGACTATAGACCTGGAATGTGCTTCAACATTGTTTGCAATCACATGCGCTTCAATGCACCTGAGGTGTCCAAGGTGCTCCCAATGGATACTTCATACATCACTATTTTAAGAGACCCAGCAGAGCTTTTTGAATCTGCTTTCCATTACTTTGGGAGAATAGTACCTTTCACCTGGAAGATACCAGGTGATGATAAGATGACTGAGTTCCTACTCAACCCTGCTCGCTATTTTGATCGACACGGTTTCAACTCTTTCTACCTCAAGAATTTGCTGTTTTTTGATTTTGGATTTGACAACACCCTAAAAGTGGCTGATCCTCAAGTAGAAGAAGGAATTAAATTTATCAGTGACCATTTTCATCTGGTCATGTTAGTGGAGTATTTTGAGGAGTCTCTCATTTTGCTTAAGGATGCTCTCTGTTGGGATATGGATGACCTGGTTTTCTTCAAGCTCAATGCGCGCAAAGGATCCACTGTCTCCAAACTAAATCCTGAACTCAGGGCAAAAGCACTTGAGTGGAACGCCATTGACTGGAAGCTTTACCAGCACTTCAACAAAACCTTCTGGGCCAAAGTGGACTCATATGGACAGCAGCGTATGGCCCTTGATGTGGCTGAGCTCAGGAGGAGGAATGAGGAGATGGCAAAGATTTGCATTGAGGATGGTCAGGCTGTGGAGGCAGGCCGGATCCATGAGATGGCCATGCAACCCTGGCAACCCATTGGCGAGAAATCCATCATGGGCTACAACCTGAAACACAATGTGGACAAGGCATATAGAAAACTGTGTCGAAAAATGCTGATGCCTGAGATACAGTACTTGACAGAGCTTGGTGTTAATCTGTGGATCACCAAACTGTGGGGACATGTTCGCGATATCATCAATTGGTGAACAGCATTGGAGAGATTAGTTGATGTGATCCATCTGATTTCAGACAGCTGTGTTATAATTAAAACAATAATTTGTTGTATTTTAAGTCTTAATACTGGTTGGTGCTTTTTCATAATCTATGCAATTGAATAAAATTGTTACCATGAACACACAAATGTCTTACATAACAAATTCATGTTGTATGCTTTAATCTGCTTACCTCATGTTTTTTGCTGACTTTTTAAAAGACATAATTATATAAATAAATGTATATGAACAAGTCAAAATAAAATAGAAAAATAATAAAATCACAGCTATATAGGCTACAAGAGACAAGGCAGTGCAATATGATGATTGAAAGGACATAAGGTTATCCCTTAAATAAGACTTGAGAGTTGTTGTCTTGCGTCAATAACTACATAAAACATGCTTTGGGTTGGCACTTCACTCGTGTGAACGTGTGCTCAAAAAAGTTTTTAAATACAGTAAAACGATAACCACGAGCACGGTAAAAACCACGTGCCCCACCCCACACCCACGCACATATACAGTAACGTGCATTGTTCGGTATATAATCAAGACCATGTTTTTTTAATTACTTTGTCATTTACTTCAGCCTTTATATGCCTGACAATTATTATACATTTAAATTAAAACTGAGCTGTACCCCCTTACTTTACAACACTACAGCAATGTGCATAAGCTTCTCCGTCACTTACACAAACAATCTACACGTCAAACGAACGCTACGATTCTCGTTTTTTTCCAATATGCAAACCATTTTCCGCAGTGAGCACCACACACAGCGCTGAGAGCCGTTTTGCAGAAAAGCAAATAGGATTTTTTTTTTAAACCTTTGAGGGCTCTAGTTCTGTCAAACCTCAACACATCCCATGGATCTATTAAATTGCTCTCATTCGTTCCGTACAGGTCCAGAGAATATAATTCAGTGAAGAAAATATGTTTATGTCGGTATGTTGCAGGAAAGTATTCCAAACGTGAGAACTGATCTATCACTTTTTTGCATTTCTTTTGGCGATATCAGGGATAATTAACTTCAATTTTATTTCGGATGTCGCGCACAGGGATCCAAGGAGCGCTCAGGGAGTGTGTTCGACTGCAGACCGAGACCACACTCACAAGCGTGCAGTCGCTGGATTGGAAAACGGCTAATGCGTATTGATACACTATAAAAAAATCAGCGAAACAGCGAGCGACCACTGTATTCAATTAAAATATATTTTATTTTAGTTCGTTCATTTTCAAAATGTAATTCTATGGCACAAAGAAAAAAAAGCCGTTATATGCAGTGTTATTTCATTTTAAATTTCAAAGGGGTTTTGTGGCTCCCAGTGTTTTCTTTACTGTGTGAAAAGGGTCCAAATGGCTCTTTGAGTGGTAAAGGTTGCCGACCCCTGGATTAGACTGTATTATTTATCTATCAATGGAAAGCGTTTTATTCCCGAAGTTTACATTATTGGAGGTAAAATATGATATGTGCACACATTAGTATCTCATCTGTGTGTATGAGTGAGGCGCGCTCTGGCACATTCCTGTGGAGAGTTGGATCATACTTTGTTTACTGTTGATATCTGTCCCACTCAGTTTTGTACTTGCTTGTTGCTGATGTATTTGTGTTTTTTCTTAGGCACATGGGGGGTGCTGACCTGTCAGATGCGCTCATCGGATATTATGAGGTTTTGTACAAAACAGAATTTTATTTTATTTATTTTTTTCATTTTGTGGACATTGCCATTTCTTAATTCTTTAGAAAGGACATTGCACATCAAAGGGTAAAATCCCAATTCACCAAAAGGCATTTAGAGAAACTCTTGTCTTGGAGCTGGCAGACGCAGGAGCCACCAGAACACAGCAAGAAGAAGAGAGTTGGGAGGTGAGGCAGGCTGAAGCGCAGGAAGTGTCATGCTAACACCTGTAAAATGGTCTACCTGTGATGTGCCCCTGTGCTTCCAGCAACAAAGAGACTTTATAAAGAGACAAAGAGAAGATATAATGATTGGCATAAAGAACAAAGACAATAGAAGAAACCAAAGCATATTTTACAGTTTGCAGTTTGTTTACATTTGTGTGTGTTAGTGTGTGTTTGCATTTGTTTACAGTTTGCAGTGTGAAAAATGTGCAAATATTGATGATGTTTTTAGTTATTGTTTTTATTGTAGTTATATATAGGTTATATAGTTAGTATAGTATAGTTAGTATAGTTATATAGGTATAGTATAGTATGTAGGTATAGTTTTTCCAATTTTTTTCAATACTCTCCCAGTCACTGTTTTTTATTATTATCACTACTATTATTATTATTCGATTTATTACTTATTTTTTTTTAATTATTATTATCACCTATCTTTATGCCTTTTTTTGCCTGCATGCACTTGTCTTCTTGTTCAAACTGTCCCTACCTGGAGCTACTGTGACAAGTAAATTTCTCCTGTGTGAGATCAATAAAGTCTTATCTTATCTTATCTTATCTTATCTTATCTTATTGTCTTGTACTTTGGCTATGGGTATATGTGATGTTTTAGTCATGGTGTTTAATGCATTGTTTATCAGATGTTTTATGTTCACTGTGGGCCTGTGTACAACCTGTACATATGGTTTTTGACAGTAAAGCTGACTTTGAATTTTTGAACTTTGAACTTTTATTTTGACCCATACCACTTGTTTTGTCACTATATATTGTGTTTTGATATGCTCTCTATTTATTTTTTTCATAAGGTGTAGATACAGATTCATCTAAGTGTAAGCTTTTAGTAGAGCCCTCACTGATGTCTGTGGGTTGCACTATTAAAAAGTTATTGCATTTTTCCAAAGTTCTTCAAATGTCTCTATTTGGATAGGTTTGGATAGATTTGGATAAAGCAAAAGTCGCTCTGTAAAATGCCTGAATAGTCTAAAATTATAATTCTAATTTAAAATTTTCATAGATTCACATCAATGGTGCTGCTGTAAAGAGGGTGAGCAGCACCAAATTCCTGGGGGTGCACATCAGTGAGGACCTCTCCTGGACAGTGAATACTGCATCACTGGCAAAGAGGGCTCAGAAGCGCCTCTATTTCCTCCGCAAACTGAGCAGACTGTCAAACAGCTTCATCCACCAGGCTGTCAGGAGGCTGAACTCTCACCTGAACTCTCACCTTACCCGTCTCCCACTCCCCACCCCCCATATTGGCATAACCTGTATTCCATAAAAAGACATATCACTCCGAGCAGTTTTTTAAAGTGTCTAGAGCTAGACACTGCTGCTAAGGACTACTGTTGCACTGTTGCACATTTACATTTACTACTGGAATTTTATTACTGTTGTTTACTACTGTTATTGCACATTACTACTGGGATTTTACTACTGTTGTACTGTTGTTTACTACTGTTATTGCACTAGAATTACTACTGTTGCACACTTCTATTTCTGTTGCACATTACCATTTCACTGCTGTATCTTCCATTGCACATTTTGATGCACACTGCACATTTTTGGACATCTGTATATAGGTATTTATTTATTACGTTGCACTGCTTTCAGATTTTAGATCTTAGACTTTAGTTTAGATTTAGATTTCTGTCTTAGATAGTTTTTGTTGTGTTTTGTCTTTATATTGTATTTTGTACACTTGTCTTTTTGCAGTACTTGGCCAGAGAGAAACGAAATTTCGATTCACTGTATGTTGAACACATATGGCAGAATTGACAATAAAGCTGACTTTGATCTTGATCTTTGATCTTTGATCTTTGAAATGCTACCCTGTCATGTATGGGTTATATGATAATAAAACCACTATTTGCTATGTATTGTTTATCTTAATATGTCTACTGTTGTTTATTGCAATCATAGACTTCTACAGTGGTACCTCACCTTACGAAATTAATTCGTTCCAGAAGTGGTTTCGTAACGTGAATTTTTCGTAAGTTGAGTAGCTATTTCAATGGAAAAGGCCTGATTCGTTCCAAGGTTGTTGTTTTTTTTAATAGTGTAACTTTTTTTTTTATAGTGTAACATTGTGTTCTGCGTCCTGATTGGCTAAGAGACTGTAGAGCCAGGACTAAACGTGGAATAAACCAGGTCTAGACCAGAACTAAACCAGGTCTAGACCAGGTCTAAACCTGGACTGGACCTGGACTAAACCAGGACTGGACCAGGTCTAGACCTAGACTAAACCGGGGCTAGACCAGGATTAAATCACCCCGTGTGACTCTTCGCTGGTTTCGTGCGGCTTTTGCGTTCGTTTGTGCGTGTTCGGTTTGTGGCTCGGGCCGCGTGTTCGCCGCGGTTCTATCTTGTGCTCGCGGTGCTCCTGTCTCCGCGCTCCTTGCGTGTTCGGCGCTAGAGCTAAGAGGCCGAAAAAGGTGCTCTTTGAGCGGGCACGACCGCAGGGTTTTCCCCGGGGCTGGCTCTGGTTCTATCCGACTTCCAGAGCCGGGGGGCTGACACTGTGAGCTAAGAGGCCGAGAAAGGTGCTCTTTGAGCGGGCACGACCGCAGGGTTTTCCCCGGGGCTGGCTCTGGTTCTATCCGACTTCCAGAGCCGGAGGTCTGACACTGAGCTAAGAGGCCGAGAAAGGTGCTCTTTGAGCGCGGATAACAGCGGGGCGTGCATCTGAGCACGCATTATTCGAATTTTTGAGATTTCGCGTTTCGTAACTTGAATTTTCTTTCGTATCTAGAGACCAAAATTTAACATGAAGGCGTTTTGTAACTTGGATTTTTTGTATGTAGGGTCTTTCGTAAGGTGAGGTACCACTGTATAGGCTTATATGGCATGATTGAAATATTGGTTCAGCTGATTGAAAGAATCAGTCAAAGGATTATCAGACTCTGTACTATCATAGCCTACATTAAAGCCTACATTAAATTAAATAGTTGTGGATGTTAAAATGTTTCCTAATGAATGAAATATGGGCCATAAGTAAAGAATGTTTCCTAATGAATGAAATATGGGCCATAAATAAAGAATGTGAAAATAAAATTGCTGCCACCTAGAGATCAAACACATGCCATGCATCTGTTTTAATTTTTATATTTTTTCCGTTTATTTTGAAGGGATAATGCATATGAATGAACTTACAATTTGTATAAGATCACACAAACCGACGTAAATATGCCGGATTTAGCGCAGTGCTAATTTCCATCCGCAGTCCCAGGATATGCTGAATATATTGAGCATATAAAAAGTAATTTTATTAAATCACAGTGATTGCTAGTTTGAGGTACAAAACATAAACTGTGTACATTTTCATACTATAAATGTATCATAAATATTTCAATTTAACTAGCATTCGATCTTCTAGGCTTAACAATATAATATAATTAATATAATATAATATAATATAATATAATATAATATAATATAATATAATATAATATAATATAATATAATATAATATAATAATGTCATCTGTAGATTTAACCACTTATAAGTAGTTACAGCATCATGTAAAAATAAGATGTATCAATCGTAACCATTTTATTTTTAAGATCAACAGGAAGTCTCAAGTCTCGGAGGCGGGGCCGGGCGACTCCAATGGCAGCCTCTGTAATGCTAGATTGGTGCTATACGTTCATCTAATTTGTGCGGATTAATACATAGTAATACAAGTATGGAAATGTTTGTGGAATATATAGATTTATTATTTTATCTGGGCAAAATGCGCAAATATTTTTAGATTTCAACAGCTTGGCTCTTCTGCAGTCCTACTAAAGTTAGCCAATTAGCTAGCAAGGAACAGGAGGTAGGAGTTTATTTTACGTGGTATGGTCAGATTATCTTATTTAAAATTGTGTGTAGGCATATGTGCAATCATCATCTTTTGTGACATTGTTTAGCTATTTACAGGGTATTACTGTGTACAGGGTATACATCACAATTGTAAGAGCTGCGCCCTGGTGATGACTGACATTTTTTTGGATGCGTTCACGATCCACGATGAGTTGTAAATCAACCAAAGTTGCACCTAGTGTAGATTTTGACCACAGTTGCTCTGACAGCGTGGAGTATCTGACCCTCAATTTTGGACCTTTTGAGACTGTCCATCGTTGGAGAAGACTTCCTCCTTGTGATGAGTTTGTAGGTGCCAGGTAATTTTGCAATCTTACAATCATGGCAGTGATTTAGGAAAATTAGTGGTCTTCACTAATGATTCATTGTTTCTTTTTAGACGAAGCAAACATACTGTTGTGGCCTACAGAGATGCAATATACGTTTTTGGTGGAGATAATGGGTAAGGAACACTAAATAATTACTTCAATAAACTAAAAGTAGGGCCTGACATTTAATAAGTGATGCAAAGTGTTCTGAATATAGGCTACTTATATGCAGTAATGTTACAAAACATACCAATGACAGAGTACTACATGTTTTGTCATTTCTGAAAGTGAAAAATAGTTAAAGTCTTATTTGTCAATAGGAAAAATATGCTAAATGACCTACTTCGCTTTGATGTCAAGGACTGTTCATGGTGTCGGTAAGATCACATAAAGTCTGTTTTTGTTGATGGTATTTATCTGTCAAAGTAATGTTTTGATGTATTGCTATTGTAGAGCTTTTACCACTGGAACCCCACCTGCTCCCAGATATCACCACTCTGCTGTTGTATATGGAAGCAGCATGTTTGTCTTTGGTAAATTTTTTACATTAAGTTGTTCAGATTAATCTACTTTTTGGCATAAATGTTGCCTTGTCACAATTAATCTTTTAGGGGGCTATACTGGAGACATCTATTCCAATTCAAATTTGAAGAATAAAAATGATCTTTTTGAATACAAGTTTGCCACCGGGCAGTGGACTGAATGGAAGGTTGAAGGAAGGTAAACGGCACTTGTTTGCAACATGCATTTATTGGTGTTTAAAACAGTTAGCCATTTTCAAAAGTTCATCTCGTTGTAAATCCCATGACTTAACCTCTTGACCACAGATCCAAAGTAAACCCTTGTTCTGTTTGTAGCTTGCCCGTGGCTAGGTCCGCACATGGAGCCACAGTCTACAATGATAAACTCTGGATATTTGCTGGCTATGATGGAAATGCAAGGTATATTAATTTTCATTTTTCTAACCCATAATTCTGTTTTTTTGTGTTCACATTTAAAAAAAAAAAAAAAAATTTGTTTAGGTTGAATGACATGTGGACTGTAAGCCTTCAAGACAGAGAACATGCCTGCTGGGAAGAGGCCAGTAGCCGTTTGATAATGATTTTACTTAAAGTTGCAATGTTTTTTTGTTTTTGTTTTTTTCTATTACTGGTGTTTACTCTTTAACAGATTGATCAGAGTGGAGAGATTCCACCATCTTGCTGCAACTTCCCTGTTGCTGTTTGCCGGGACAAAATGTTTGTGTTTTCTGGTCAGAGTGGAGCCAAAATCACTAATAATCTTTTCCAGTTTGAGTTTAAGGGACACATGTGAGCTGCATTTCATTTGGTATATTACATACAATAATATTTGTCTCCTGATTTACCACTTTCAATTTTAACTTGTCCAAGGTGGACACGTATCCCGACTGAGCACTTGCTGCGGGGCTCACCTCCTCCTCCACAGAGACGCTATGGTCACACCATGGTTGCTTTCGATCGGCATCTCTATGTGTTTGGTGGAGCTGCTGACAACACCCTGCCCAATGAACTGCACTGCTATGATGTGGACTCTCAGACCTGGGAAGTAATTCAAGCCAGTATGGACAGTGAGGTGTGTATGTAGTTAGGGTACTCTTATACAACTTTTTCAGATAAAAACAAGCTATTGCAACTTTACAGAATATTTTATTTTGTTTCATGTTTGTTTATGTTGTCATCAGATGCCCAGTGGAAGACTGTTCCATGCTGCTGCTGTCATTCAAGATGCAATGTACATTTTTGGTGGCACTGTGGACAATAATGTGAGAAGTGGAGAGATGTACCGATTCCAGGTTTGTGATTCTCACTGATCTTTTTGATTTAAATAGATTTTTTTGGAACTATTTCCAACATTTGGATATTTTCTCAATTTTCTCTTATTTGCAGTTTTCATGTTACCCTAAGTGTACGTTGCATGAAGATTATTGTAGACTTTGGGAGAACCGCCAGTTTTGTGATGTAGAGTTTATCCTTGGAGAGGTAAACCTGTTATTAATTCAAATTTCAATAATGCAAAAACACATATACAACTTTAGGATCAAACATTATTTTTACATTGTAAATTGCAGCGGGAACAGAGGGTTTTGGGACATATTGCCATAGTGACTGCAAGATGCCAATGGCTCCGGAAAAAAATTCTACAGGCTCGCGATAGACAGCGATCGGTAAGACAGTTTAAATTATGAAATACATTTGAAATTATTACTATCATTATTACTATATTAAAATATATGTTGTATGTAGAAAAGTAAGCAGGATAGTGAAGAAACTGATGAGGGGACAACCCATGGTCCAAAGGATATCCCTGGTGGCAGCCGGCTGCTCGAGGTTCACATCAGAGAGGCAGAGGCCCAACCGTTTGAGGTCCTGATGCAGTTTCTTTACACAGATAAAATCCAATACCCACGTAGAGGTATGCTATACAGATCAGTTTACAAGCGTGTTGCTTTTCCGAAAATATTCAGCTTCACTCAAGATGATCTAACTAAACCTTTCTTTTCTCCTCTAAAAGGTCATGTGCAGGATGTCTTGTTGATTATGGATGTGTACAAGCTCGCCTTGAGTTTTAAGTTGTCCCGTTTAGAGCAGTTATGTGTGCAGTACATTGAGGCTTCTGTTGACCTGCAGAATGTTCTTAGTGTCTGTGAAAATGCTGATAAATTGCAACTTGACCAATTAAAGGTAAACCTTTTTTTTTGGACATTATAATCAATCAATGTCACTAATACACACATTTTCTGTGTACAGGAACATTGTCTCAATTTTGTGGTGAAAGAATCTCACTTCAACCAGGTGATTATGACAAAAGAATTTGAACATCTGTCCACCCCTTTGATTGTGGAAATCGTCCGGCGCAAGCAGCAGCCCCCTCCTCGGGTTTACTCTGACCAGCCTGTGGACATTGGTACATCTTTGGTGCAGGACATGAAGGCCTATTTAGAGGGTGGTGGTCTGGAGTTCTGTGACATTATCCTACTGTTAGATGGACACCCTCGGCCTGCCCATAAAGCTATACTGGCAGCACGATCGAGGTAGGGATTACCATGGCAAATGAAACATAATTAAACTTAATTGCTACTATTATGAGGTACATTTTCGCACTGAATATTATGTTTAAAGTTGGGGGTCCATCATTTTCTTGCTCCTATGGATATGACATCACTCTACCTGGAATGTTCGACAGTATGACATTAAACAGCTATACCTTAGTTTTATTTAATTACAGGTGTTTTATAGGTAAAAAATACCCAGAAAAACAGGCATTTTGACTGCGATCCAGAATGCCTCTACAGATTTGACCTATAACTTGGTCTGGATTGGTCTCCTTGGAGATAGAATGGTTTAATACCATACTGTGAAACATTCCAGACCAAGCAATAACATCTACAGAGAGAAAAGCATTTGATGGGCTATCCACCAGAAAAGTTAAACAATGCGCCTTTAAATGAAATATGAATGAGAGTGTGGTTTTGTCACAGTATTATACTTTGTCTCAACAGCTATTTTGAAGCCATGTTTCGATCTTTCATGCCTGAGGATGGTCAGGTCAATATATCCATTGGAGAGATGGTTCCAAGTAAACAGGCTTTTGATTCCATGCTGCGCTATATTTACTATGGAGATGTCAATATGCCTCCAGAAGATTCTCTGTATCCTTCTCCCTCTGAATTTAAGAAACACGATGCAGTTCATTTGTATTTGAACAATTCCCACAAATGCGTTCAATGTTTCTAAGAGTAAAGATTTTGTTCAGTTCAGTTTATTCATACAGATATTTCACAAAGGCTAAAGTAAGACAAACAATGTATATAAAGTCTGAGGGGGGAAAAAGAATATTCAAATGTTCAAGCTTATGATGCCTACTTGTAAAATAGAAATGCATTTTATGTGAATAGAAATGGTGAAAAAAGCGGGGCTTCCAATGTCATGGTGACATTGGTGACTGCTTCCTAAATTTGACAGAACTCAAAACTTGTTAACAGGTGGCTGATTCTGATCAGTGGAAGGACGATAGGAAGCTTGGACGATGCAAAATGCTCAAAGGACAGGAAAAATGCACTACATCGGCAAAAGATAGTGATGTAGCTGAGCAAGCGAATGCACCTAGCATACCGGCGAGTGACCTACTCTGCTATAGAGTAGTTCAAATCTGAAATGAAGAAAGACAACAAAACTCTGAGAAAGGACATTAATACACTACAGCAAGATCTAGGAAGAAAAGAAGATATAAAAGAGGTCGACTACCGCGGGCGACTACCGCGGGCGACTACCGAGCGCGACGCGGTGACTCTGCTTCTAACGTGCTTGGAATGACAGTTGAGCGCGCGACCTCAGAGAGCAAGCATCCTCTACTGCGAAGAGGGCCAAAGAAAGGATGAAGGAGTTTCAAAGTGAAGACATTGGGCTCGGGATCAGGCGCTTTTTTCCTTGTTTCGTTATTTAACACAATGACATAACTGCTTCTTCAATTCATGGGGATAGGAGGCGCGGCACCCGAAGACAGCGTAAAGACATTGGACACTTAGGATGGAAGCAAGTTCATTGGCTTCCAAACCTTGTTTTGGGCCCTCTCTAGTAAGACAAAATTACCCTAGGCCAGGGGTCGGCAACCCGCGGCTCCAGAGCCGCATGCGGCTCTTTGATCCCTCAGTACATTGGTCCCTCATTTATCGTGGGGGTTATATTGTAAAAATAACCCTCGATAGGCTAAATCCATGAAGTAGTCAGCTTTATATTGCGTGTATTTCACAGTTCCTCTGACCGAGGCGCCTGGCGCCGCTGCGCTGTTGGGGGTTTTGTTGTAATGAGAATGCTTCCGTGCGCTCTCAGGACTGGTTCCAACGCCTGGACTCCAGGTTCCACCAGACAAACACTGCCGCTACTTCCCGATGCACATTGATAGAGCATGACCGGTGCGACCAGCCCCAGGTGAGACGCACGGCCGCGGATGTGCCCAAATACCAGACCACTCAGTCCGTCACTGCTTCAGAGTCACACTGTTCGTGATCACATTTAAATAAATTTGGCAAACTGAACGCATTCTGTACTGTACAGGAGACACGGAGGAGAATGACTGACGAATCGGCAAAGGTCTACAGTCCCTTAGCCAATCAGGATGCAGAACACAATGCGTATTGATACACTATAAAAAAAAATTGCGAAACAGCGAGGGACCACTGTATTTAATTAAAATATATTTTATTTTAGTTTGTTCATTTTCAAAATGTAGTTCTATGGCACAAAGGCAAAAAAAGCCGTTATATGCAGTGTTATTTCATTTTAAATTTCAAAGGGGTTTTGTGGCTCCCAGTGTTTTCTTTACTGTGTGAAACGGGTCCAAATGGCTCTTTGAGTGGTAAAGGTTGCCGACCCCTGGTCTAGACTGGTATAGTCCATTTTTAGTCCTGGGTCTACAGTCTCTACGCAGGACATAGTGTTAGACTATAAAAAAAAATGGTACACTATAAAAAAACAACAACCTTGGAACGGATCAGGCCTTTTCCATTGAAATAGCTACTCAACTTACGAAAAATTCACGTTACGAAACCACTTCTGGAACGAATTAATTTCGTAAGGTGAGGTACCACTGTATTTGTAGATTACATAATAATATACCTTCAGAACCTTGACTATGTTTCCTGAATTACGAAAAATTTTAAAACATTTTGGTGAAAAATCTAGGTACAAATGAAATATTTCAAAGTCTCAAGTCCTCACTATAGCCCTATGGACTTAATCAGAAAAAAATATAAACTCAAATGGGAGTCAAACTAAAATATCTAGGGTGTGTATTTGACCAGACAACTAAAATCATTATATGAGGTAAATTATAGAAAGATTAATAATGAACTCCAAACTGACCAGACAAAATGGGCAAGCCTGGTTATGGATCTGTTTTAGGATACAGGTAATAAAAATGAATACTTTCCCTCAATTGTTGTATTTGTACATTTCTTTACCAGTCCATATACCAGACAAACAATTTGCTAAGTGGGATAAACTTGTGAAGATTTATTTGGAAGGGAACAAAACCAAAGGTAAAATTCAAAACTTTTCAGCTAGAGAAAAAATGAGGCTTTCCTCTCCCCAATTTTAAAGATTACCTTCTCACTAGAATGACTCAAAATAGAAATGTATTGAGTTATAATATTCTGTATGTTAACCGCAAACAAGATTCGGTGACAAAATAGAAACACAGTCAAAACAGGAGAACCCTATTATTGAAACAACCCTCAAGGTCTGGTGGGATGTGGTGAATAATTGCAAAATCGATGGAGACTGAATTATTGGTTTGGCCAGCTTACTCTTCAAATTTCAGAGGTGGTCAGTTGGATAGTACATTTATTAGGGCTGTCAGTTTAATGCATTAATTTGATTAATTACACTGCAAACTAACGCTTTATAAAAATGAACACAATTATGAGTGGGAATTCAATGCGCACACATTTTAAATTTGGCGTGCGGCGATCAAATCGCTGGTAGGGCCTTTGAACGGCAAGTTTGTTTATAAAAATAACGAAGGGGGTGGAACTGCATTTGCATTTTTCCCTGAGTGTGACGTCAGAAATTTCCCTTGTTCAGAAGTCTTTTTTTTTCAAACGCAGAAAAGGATCGCAAATGCTCAGTTTACACATTTCGCAACTTTTAGCCATGGGGGGGGGGGCTCTAAACAGGGTAGGGGAGCTCACATTAATGTTCAAAAACCTCAAAGTGAAAATTTCATGCCATGGGACCTTTAACGTGTTGCTCCTCGCCTTTTCACGCTCTCTCTCCTCCTGCTCATAGCGCGCATAAGTTCCCTCCTCAATGCGCTCTGATTAGAAGAGCAAGACTAGGTGCAAAGCAAAAACAAATGAAATGTATACTACTAGTACCTGTTAATAAAATGTGGGGTTTTTATGTACTTTGATTTACAGTTTTACTTTATTGCAAACATCTAGCATCTATAATTCCAAATTTCAGAAATTCTAAATTTTCTGTCATTTTGGGCACTTTCATCCTTGTATCTCTCTCTCACGAGATTAAACTGTGATTAATTAGATTAATTAATTACAAATCCTGTAATTAATTTGATTTTTTTAATTTTTATCGCCTGACAGCACTAACATTTATAAAATGGGTTAATAAGGGAATTACTGCCATGTACGCATTAACAGATGAAAAATCTTTTAAATTTTTTGAAAAATTACAACAGGAATTTAACCTTGACTTGTTTAGGTATTGACAACTAAGACATTTTTATAATACAGAAATTGGGAATCATTTTACACAGGAGGGCAGTGAATTCATAGAAATTATGACATGACAGCTACCTTCCAAAATTCTGTCTAAATTGTATAAATGCTTACATAATGTTAATGGGAATAACAATGTATATTAAACAAAAGTGGGAAACAAGTTCTAAACTTGAATTGTCAGAGGATGACTGGTACGCTGTCTTTTACAGTACACTTCCATCTGCTCAAGACAATGGAGAGAATTTGGTTGGAAAAACCTGGTGAGGTATTTTTACGTAATTGAAAACATCTCAACAGTGCTGGAGACAATGTGGTAATTGGAGTGCAAGTCATTCTCATGTATTTTGGAAATGTATTAAAATTAAATATTTTTGCAAAAATATTGCAACTGTAATGGAAGAGGTACTTGGATATAAAATACCCAATGACCCATGTGTTATGTAGTTGGGCTTGTTGCATGAAAACAATGTTCGAACTGAGGACTTCTGTTTATTTAAAGTGATGCTCTTGGCTAGCAAGAAAGTGATATGGAATTGGCTGGAGAATGACACTTTGAAATTGCAACAATGGATGGATATAACGGAAGAAATTTATGTGATGGAAAAAATGGCGATGGTCAAAATGGTTTGATTTACAAAGCTCACTCCAATGTATAATGTATCTTATTTTTTTATTTGTTATTATAGAACCCCCACAGATCTACAGTTCTTTTATGTACATTTGAAACTTTGAAAAAGCACAAATAAAAAGGGAAAAAAAAGAAATGGTGATCCTTAACTGAACTAAACAGCTATCTGTTTGCAGCACCATATTATTACGGATTTTCAAATAACCGCCTCCAGGCCTACTGCAAACAAAATCTGGAGATGAACGTGACGGTGGAAAATGTGTTGCAGGTATTTGTTGATTAAACTTCTTGCTTGACCATAACATCATATTTGATTTCATCATGCACAGTATGGCACTGGTTTTCAAGTAGCATTTTGTTCTTTTTACTTCAGATTTTGGAGGCGGCTGATCAGACTCAAGCTCTAGACATGAAGAAGCACTGCCTCCACATTATTGTGCATCAGTTCATCAAGGTGGGTGGGATTGTATCTGGAGCACTTGGTGTTTGCTGCCCACTCGCTGCAGCTGAGCTAACCCACTAACTCTGTCTTCTATGCGGGATGCCGACATTTTTGGAATGGTATTTTACAGCTAGGCCGGCTGAACAAGCACCTATAACAAAAGGGGTCACTTTGATTATTTCTTGTTATATAAAGCTTCCCAATGCTCACCCCATCTTTACAGACTGTAGTCAACTTTTTGTTTTTGTTCAAACAGCACCCCTTTTATTTAGGCTGCTGATGTTCTCTTGGTTTATTTCGTTTTCCTCTCCCCTTTCCAAAGGTATCCAAGCTCCCCAACCTACGTTCCCTCAGCCAGCTGCTGCTTTTGGACATCATTGAGTCTCTAGCTACTCACATATCAGACAAACAGTGTGCCGAGATGGGATCTGACATTTAAGATGACTTAGACAAACCAGTAAGCTCTGATTCCTCTTGCTCTTCAAAGCTATAAGTGGCCCTTACTTCAGTCATTCCTTTGTCTCGAACTGCAGTAGTTCCCTTTACGTTTGACCTTGCATGTTGTCATATTTCTTTTGTTGATTATTAATTTCTTGTAGAAATTGGCATTTTTTAAAATCTTGCTTTTATTTGCAGCCCCAATTCATCCAACATGTATGATTTAAATGTAAGGAATTTTATGTATATTGTCTCTAAACTAAAGCTATTAGCCTATTAATTGTTATTTATATTGACAGATATGGCCTATGACTGACACTTTATGTATTGAGTGACATCAGTGTGTTGTATTAAGTGTATAGCAATCTATTTATAGCCTTATTAAACCAATTATGCATTTATTTCTTGTCTCTTGATTTTACAATGACATGTTTACTTTTATTGGAGACTAAGAGCAGGGCCAGGCAGGAGCAGGTCAGCATTTGATTCATGATAGTATGATTGAAGGAAAGGTTAGCTATAATCATATATACACATGTAGGATATGCCCCATTTAAACTGTTTTTGAGACTGGTATGCACATTATTATAGGCACTCTATTTTAAAAGCAAAACATTGTGTATTTTGTTAAGGGATTAAATTAGATATTTGTTTTAATCTATCTGATGAATTGGGATGATTAAAACACAATTTATAAATCATTATTTACACATAAGTGTGAAAAAGTTATCTAGATTAATGTTAAATTTTACCTGTGATTCAATGACCGGAGTCGGTCTGTTTTCTGCACTTCCTGAAAAACTTGAGGTTAATCCATGACCTTCCATCAAATGAGCCTGTCCTTCAGGAGTTTCGGCTTCCACAAGCCACTGATCTGACAGATAAGCCCAGACAATGACCCTTGTTAAAGATTAATTAATTACTACAATACACAGTATGAACAAAAACTATGTTTACAGAATATCTTAGCACTTTCATTAAGTTGGGCCCCCCCCCTTATGTTCTACAGGACATTGTGAACGCAGCTGTGCATGATGGTATCACTCACTCTGGAAGTAACTTGTGTTGGACCTTTATGAAAACTAAATCTCAAGCACAAAGCACTATTCATGCCTCCTATAACTCAGATTTATGTCAGGGTGGTAATGTGTTTAAATACTTTGTCTTGAATATGTTTTAAATATTTTAGGATATTTTCAGAATGTTACGGAATAGCCAGTTTAATCAGAAATAGCCAGTGGAGGCATTCCAGATCAGCATCAGGGCTTTTGTGTATTCAGCAGTGCCCAACTTGCTCATGTTTCATTCATTTAGGCTTTTACTTGTATGCACACTGCACTGAATCCCTTTGGATGTATCCAGTTTCATCTAAAAACAGTCTTCCTTGTTCACTGTCCAGATATTTAACACTGAAACAAAACAGTGTGTCTCTTGTCATGGCACAGTGCTTGGCTATGTCCCTCTCATCAAGTGCATTTTTGGACGGGTGAGTGGGCTGTCCAAGTTGGTCCTGTTACGTTAGTTTTAAGAGGAGCTTTCTGGAGCTTCCACTTTAGTCTCTGGCTTGCATCTTTAGAATTAAGACTGTATGAGTGTGGCTTCATTCACTGGAGAAGATGGTTTTTCTCACTCCCAAAATAATGCAAAGAACTGCTCTTTTTGTAACGTTTGGAGGTTTTGTCACTTCTTTGATGACCATGTTTATACCTTTTTGGAAAACGATGAATTCAGATTTAAATGAAATGGAGAACTGGTTTTCTGGATTGTTCCACATGTGTCTCTATACCGAAGAAGTAGGAATTCAGTGTAAGGCTTATGAGTCAATTTTAGCACTGCCTATGGACCTCCAAATCTCCAGAGTGCTCATGTCTATATCCATTGGAACAGGTGCCTTTTCCATGGTAACTGCATTTCTTGGTCTGGAAGGAGTGGAGATTTTTCCATCTGGGATCAAAAGAGGACTGCTCATCTTTAGCGGGGTGCTGACATGGATCTCTGGCCTCACTACTCTGGCCCCAATATCAATAGTGGCCTATACGACTGTTGTTGAATTTTGGGACGAGGGCTTCCCTGATGTGATGCCCCGCTGGGAGTATGGAGAGGCCATGTTCTCTGGATGGTTTGGCGGTTTTACTCTTGTCATTGGAGGGACACTGTTCTTTATTGCTGTGTGCATGGCTGACTTTGATCAGAGTATTCAAACTGTACCTGGCAGTCCACTGGTGAAGCAACGCGGACAGAATTATCTCAAGACTGAGATGTTATGACTGATGGTTTAATAGTCAGTTATTTTCTGTATTTAGCTGTTTTAACTATGCACTATACTCATTTTTTTTTACATCCCATTATGATTTCATACATCTTTGTGGGCAGTCATTTTAAAATAATTTGTACAAGATCTACACTGGCCAAGTTGCATTCCAATACTCACCTCATTTTTATGTGATGCTTTGCTGCCCACATAATCCTATCCACATGCTAGCCTAGGCCCTAGACTTATTTACAAATGTTAACAGCGTGGTTGTTTTTGTTCTCATGAAGATGTGGTAGATCAGTTGACAGGATATATTTGATATATTTGTCACATCAAGGTCAGTTATATTTGCATGTGCTGCACTCCCTTTCATTTCACTTGCATATTTTTACATGTGAAGCAATAAGGTATAACTTATGGATGAAGAAAAAACAGGCTGGCCCCTCTCTGAGTACAAAGACTAAATTGCCCTTGCACCTTTATTTCTGAGGTATACAACTTTTCATTTGATACTGTGAACATCTGTAACACTCCATTGTAACAACCAGGGAAGCTGCAGAGTCCAAGGATGCTTTTCTTCACACTGCTTAAGAGGAGAAATATCTCAGAACTTTAATTCCTATCAAACTCTCTGTACAGTATACATTTTAATCCCTCTTCAATCCCATCCCGAGTGAAATAATAATTTAATGAATCTCCCCTTCCCTACTGCGCATTGTATTGAGTTAATAGATTGTAAAGAAATAACTGGTTATTTAATCTGAATCGTGTTTTACTGTAAATTACATTGTTAATAATGTCCACATTATATGCATATTTGACATAAGTAGGAAGTATTTCAGGGGGGAGGAAAGCAAATATTAGATGGGGCTTAACTGGCAACATAAGACATGTAGAGTCGAAGCTGACAGGGCGGCGGGGGTAAAACGTAGAAAGAGTTGGTAAATTACAGAGAGGAGGGGGTGAAAGACTAGAGAGAAATCATGCTGTGCTAGCATCCCCTCAGCAACTCCATCAATACTGCACACAGCTGAGAAACTGGCAAAGGTCTTCTGTACGAACCACCAGCAAATCCCACTACCGGTTCATCGTGTCCTGCAGCTGGACCTGGCACAAACGAAAGGAGCCCTGAGCAGCCGGGGCTGTTCTATTCTCTCTGAAAACAAAACCAATCTGTCATCTTGCACTGGGACAAGGCTTTTAGGGACGTGCTAATATGCTACCGCGCTCTGCGGTGGAAGCTCAACACCGGAGAGTTTGACTGTTGTGAACCTGCTCCATGCGCCTTGACACTGGTAAGACCATTTACGCAATTCACCAAGATGGTAAATTTAATTTAATGCTTCAAAGAAGTAATTTGTCTGTATATGTTAATCATAGCGCCACATTAACAGTGGTGTTGTGCTTGATTTAAAGTTGGCTTTTGAGGTCCAGGTAAGCATTTTTTTCTGGAGAGCTGTGGCGCTGTTTACTCTGATTTAATGCAGGAGCACTGCATGAAAACAATTGACGAAACGAATTAAATATATTTAAAGACTAAATAATGCCATTTTATTTAATTGTCTAACCAAGGACATATTCTTCTTTGTCCCCATTGGGGATTATATAGGCCTAAAATAAAGAAAGTGAAGAGTCCCTCAGTCGTCCAGGTAGAATCCATGATAAAAGGAGAAATTCAATTTGTCAACTTTTCGTCAGCTCAGCCAGCTGAGGAAGCCTCTCGGATGAGCGGCGAAACGTTTTCGACCAAACAAACTTTGTCCAGTTGACAAATTGAATTTCTCCTTTTATCACAAAATAAAGAAAGCTATGAAAAGGCTGCACAAAAATAGTGTCAAGTTTTCTACATCCTATATAACTTTGATGGGGTATTTGTTATTCAGTTTGATACAGAGGAAAATAGACAAATTATGTTATTATATATAAGATCTACGAATAGCCTACTTTATTTATATCCTCCTACAGTTTCTTAATGGGGATTGTAGCAAGACATAAGCCATGCTTCATTCCTTTGTAGTGTACTGCACGTAACTCGTTAAACAGCAAGTTAAACTTTGTAGAAATCTGGATTACTGAAATGTGTTTTCTAAACTACAATTTAAAAGCCAATTTAACTTGATTTGCCTCTTAATAAATGCTTTATGTAAACAAAATGTTTAACCAGTAACTACAAAGATCCCCAATGAGCTCTTGTCCTTCTTGGTTAATTATTCTACCGATATTGGAAATAGACCTCTGTGTGTTTAAGTGTGTTCACCAAAGCAGGGATGTAAATTGTGGGAAGTGATTTAAGAGCATGATGGAAAGATGGCATCAGTTACCACACAGGGTCTCTGGACTCTAATTGTTAGGCATGACCTGGTCTGACTTTACTTTGAATCTCTATTTCTCTTTGTTGTCATTTGACATAGTTTGTGTGTTTGAAAGCAACAGAAAACAAAAAGCCTGAATCAGAGCAAAGCCATATGGCACCCAACATTCCTGTTTTTCAGTCTCTATTGACCCGACAGCTCATCACCAATCAGGGGCCTGACTGCTAAATCTCCCCCAACATTCCTGTAACAGGTATTACATTTTGAGGGAAGTGAGTGAAAGTGACAGCTTGGTTGTTACAAGGATTATTAGCACTGCTTGGGGACAGGCCCAACACTGAGACTGGGATCTGCGTCATATGTTGTGAGGACCAAATCTTCTGACCAAATCATTCCACACTTTGGCAGGCTTTTGTAAGGCAACATGTTGACTTTATTTGATTGTTATTGTTTATCAAATGTCAGCCAGGTATGACCTGTAGTTAGATTTAATATTTGAAACTGTCACTGTCAATTAATTGCTCAGCATTGAGTAAAGATAATACAAAGCTTTATGATGTATGAATATGTAAATGCAGAAATTAATATTAATATTACCAGTTTGTCTGTGGACAGAGTTTGGACAAAGCTTTACACTTGAGGTTGAACTTTGCAGTCCCACTGGCTCATTCGACTCTGTTCTCTTCAGTTCAAGGACATTAAGATGTGCTCAGAATATCAATCAGCCTCTTCAGCTGTTTACCCAATGGGATAATTTGGTGATGCATTGGGATTGCTCCTGGCCCCATGCACCTTTCCTTCTGTGCCGCTGTGGATCTAACTCACAGCATTAACTGTAAGAAACTGTATGTGGTTGTGAAATACCAGGGCAACATAGCAACAAAACCAGAAGGATTTTGAACATCAGGGGCCTCCTGCTTTGCTTTAAGGTGGTCTGTGATGAGAACATTTATAGGTGTCAGTGCTGTTAATTTTTAACAACTCCTAATGCAATATGTATGAACAAAGGTAATGTGTGGAAATGTTCCTAATCAACACAGGTCTTTGAGGAGGCTTTGAGAAGTATGTTTCATGACACACGTCACACACTACAACATTTTAGCCAAGGGTAATTTTTAATGTTCATCCCTAGTTAGCCTTTATATAAAACAAAACACTGTATATAAAACAACACACTGTAAAAAGTCCCTGACAATACAATAATGTACTCCCCTAGCTTTGCACCAGTCAGTCTAGTATACCAGGACAATTTTGACTCCACAATGGAGTGAATGAATAATGCACAAATTGTATATAAGACTAATGCATAAATATCATTATTATTCTCATAAAATAGGTCAAGTGGAGGAGCTGATATGTGCGATGGCCAGTGTGAATCCGTTGGTCTTCAGACCGCCATTTTTGTGCAAGCAAACCTTCTGTAGCAGGTGGAGCTGCCACTAGGGTGTGAGCACACCCCACCTCTTCAGGGATTCTCTCCATACTGGGCCCAACATGGGAGGATGCTTCTCCAAACCTAAATCAGGCAAATGCATTCTATGATATCCAATTTTGTATTTATTATATTGATAAGATATCATCTATTTATATTCTTACATTGTTGTATTATACCTATTATTATATTATGTGTTGCACTCCATGTTGTCCCACTATTCTGTGGCAATCTCTTCATGCTGTAAAGCTTTTTCTCTTACAATTACACTCACCATTATGATTTTCCATTGATTTTAATTAAGACTTGCACAGCAGGAGAAAATTCCTGCCAGATTTTCTCTGCAAGAAGTGGAAGATCAGCACATTTTCCAGCCAAACAGATAGAGGCCACTGTTGAATAGAATTACACAATTTTAGTAATGAAATAAGTGCAATTAAAGAAGCTCCTTTAGAAGCACACTGTATCAAATATTGCTTAACTGTATTTATTTACCACAGGAGTGTGCCAACCCCCAAAAACCAGAGATTATTTTTTTGTTCTAGCGTAATAGTCTCCAGAAACTGATCTTTCCTGTTTGTAATTTACAAGGCTCTAAAATGATTGTTGAATGTGTTGATGCAGTTGAAGTCAAAGTGGAGCTCTCCCTCTTGGACAAAGAGAAGGAGGTGGATGGACTGTCGCCCAATGGTAAAGCCAGTCCATTTGCTGAGTGCCGAGCGAATGGCGCTTTGGGACATGGCTCAGACGATGAATCTACCCCTCTGCCCCTTTACCACAAATCAAAGGACTATGTGGAGGCATCAGTCTGTCATGTCAAAGACTTAGAAAATGGACAGTAAGAAGGAATTATTTCTATTAATTTACATGCCAGAGGCCAGAGGATACATATGAAAGAAAAACACCCATCTATTGTCACTTAATAGATGTATATGGCATCCTGATTTTTATGTATTAATTTTTTGTTTAACTCCAGAATGCGCGAGGTGGATTTAGGAAGTGGCAGAGCTTTATTGATCAAAGAACATGGGGAGTTTTCAGCTATGGCCCACAAATGTCCTCATTATGGAGCACCTTTGGTAAAAGGTACTTTATAGTGTATTCTTGCACACACAAACACACACACATATATATACAGTGGTACCTCACCTTACGAAATTAATTCGTTCCAGAAGTGGTTTCGTAACGTGAAAAATTCTTAAGTTGAGTAGCTATTTCAATGAAAAAGGCCTGATCCGTTCCAAGGTTGGTTTTTTTATAGTGTAACTTTTTTTTATAGTGTAACATTTGTGTTCTGCGTCCTGATTGGAATAAACCAGGTCTAGACCAGAACTAAACCAGGTCTAAACCTGGACTGGACCTGGACTAAACCAGGATTATCCCGGGACATGGCAGTGCCATTGGAGGAGCGCGTTGCTCCGCGCTCCTTGCGCGTTGCTCCGCGCTCCTTGCGCGTTGCTCCGCGCTCCTTGCGCGTTGCTCCGCGCTCCTTGCGCGTTGCTCCGCGCTCCTTGCGCGTTGCTCCGCGCTCCTTGCGCGTTGCTCCGCGCTCCTTGCGCGTTGCTCGTTCCGCACTAGAGCTAGGAGCCGAGAAAGATGCTCTTTCAGCGGGAATAGGGGCGGGGCGGGCTCTGCTTCTATGTGACTTCCAGAGCCGGGGGGCTGACACTGTGAGCTGTGAGCGGGCCGGGCCGAGCCGAGCCGCGGGCCCGCGCCGTGTCGCTTTTTGATCCTTCAATGTCGGCTCTTCCTATCATTGTGAAGCAGAATTCACCAAGCCTTGGATTGTTCACTCACTAAGGGAACGTGAGCGGGGTTTAGACCGTCGTGAGACAGGTGAGTTTTACCATACTGATCATGTGGTGTTGTTTCTCCGCTCCCCTATATTGAGCCGTGTCCCCCCCCCACGCATGAAAGTTCGAGTGTTTAAACGAGAGAGAAATACGAGAAAAGTGTAGAATATGTGGTGAGGCATTTACAGCCCTAAAACATGCAGAACAATTGCAAAATACAAAGTTGTCCTACCTCGTGGACCTCTCCCACCGCGGGCCACCTCTGGAACCTAAC
The DNA here is from genome assembly GCA_036785185.1 of Paratrypauchen microcephalus. Classification (NCBI taxonomy): domain Eukaryota; kingdom Metazoa; phylum Chordata; class Actinopteri; order Gobiiformes; family Gobiidae; genus Paratrypauchen; species Paratrypauchen microcephalus. The sequence continues at coordinate 4,385,107 of JAVJIX010000081.1, read as the reverse complement.
CCCATGTGTGTTGATAAAGTGTATTTACGTTTTGGGGCGTGCATCTGAGCGCGCATTAATTTAATTTTTGAGATTTGTTGTTTTTAAAGTGCTTTATAAATAAAGTTGGATTGGTTTGGATTAGAGATTTCGCGTTTCGTAACTTGAAATTTCATTCGTATCTAGAGACCAAAATTTGACGTGAAGGCGTTTCGTAACTTGAAATTTTCGTTTGTTGGGTCATTCGTAAGGTGAGGTACCACTATGTATGTATATATATATGTATGTATATGTATGTATATATATATATATATATATATATATATATGTATATATATATATATGTATATATATATATATGTATATATATATATATGTATATCTATCTATCTATCTATCTATCTATCTATGTATGTATGTATGTATGTATGTATGTATGTATGTATGTATGTATGTATGTATGTATGTATGTATGTATGTATGTATGTATGTATGTATGTATGTATGTATGTATGTATGTATGTATGTATGTATGTATGTGTGAGTGTCTGTGTTTGTGCATGTGTGTGTGTGTGTATGTGTGTGTGTGTGTGTGTGTGTGTGTGTGTGTGTGTGTGTGTGTGTGTGTGTGTGTGTGTGTGTGTGTGTGTGTGTGTGTGTGTGTGTGTGTGTGTGTGTGTGTGTGTATATGTATATATCTATCTATATATGTATGTATGTATGTGTGTATATGTATATATCTATCTATATATGTATGTATGTATGTATGTATGTATGTATGTATGTATGTGTGTATATGTATATATCTATCTATATATATATGTATGTGTATATATGTATGTATATATATATATATATGTGTGTGTGTATGTATATATATATAAAAATATATGTGTGTGTATATATATATAATATATATATATATATAATATATGTGTGTGTGTGTGTGTGTATGTATGTATGTATGCATGCACAGTATATAAGGATTTGCAGTTATGAATCAGTAACTTTATTATCTTAAATTTATTCATCTCTTGAAGGTGTACTCTCAAAAGGACATGTCCGTTGTCCTTGGCATGGTGCATGTTTTAACATTGCTACTGGGGACATTGAAGACTTTCCTGGCCTGGATAGCCTGCCCATTTTTCAGGTAATGCTTCCCATGAAGTTTCTCAGCTTCTGATCAAGTGTCTTATGAACAGTAAGTAGTGTGGCTCTTGGCTGTGTCTGTGTTTGCTCCAGGTCAGAGTTGAAAAGGACAAGGTGATCATTTGTGCAAACAAACAGGTAAAGGTCAATCATTGAAACATTTCAATAGACCCATTAACATCACAATTACATAATAATTACTGGTTATCTCTTTAATAAATTACAGGCACTCCAGTCACAAAAAAGAACTAAACCTATGGCACGATGTTCAGCGGTCATAAATTCCAGTACCGGCTTCAGCCATATGCTCATCATTGGCTCAGGTGAAAAAATATAAAGTGTCATAAATCACCTTTCTTTCGTGTTTATTATTATTATTGTTATTATGTTATTTACTGTGGAGTGGACATTGGCAGGTCCAGCAGGTCTGGTGTGTGCTGAGACACTGAGGCAGGAGGGTTTCACCGATCGCATCGTAATGTGCACCATGGACAGACACCCTCCCTACGACAGGCCAAAACTGAGTAAGGTTTGTATACATCCACAGTAACAATACTTTGATAGCTCCACTATTATGGGTGCTACAGTGAATCTAAAAAAATCTAAATTACTGATTTATTTCTGCAAAAAAAAAAATTATTATGCCTATTGCTTAATATATTTGGTTAAAAAGAAAAAAGTGATTTGTGACCCCACAGTCTCTAGAGTGCACAGCAGAGCAGCTCAGGCTGCGCTCCACAGACTTCCTCCAAAACCACGACATTGAATTGTTCACTGAAAAAGAGGTGAGACTTTGAGGTGATCAGAGTAATGCATAGTAGTAAGAAGATAATTTATATTTATATATTTTAAGGTTGTTGCACTAGATGTTAAAACACGAACAGTGACATTTGATGATGGTGTTAGGATGGAGTACAGGAAACTTTTTATTGCCACTGGAAGCAAGTAAGGACTACATAGCAATAATAATGTAATAACTGTTGAAATAAGAATTATATGCAGACTTATGCTTTTAAGACCCAAACCAATGAACTACAAAGGCAAGGATGTCAAGAATGTGTTTCACCTCAGAACCCCAGAAGATGCCAGTAGCATAATGAGCCTGGCAAACAACAAGAATGCTGTAATTGTAGGAACATCATTTATTGGTGAGATTCATTCCCTTTGTTCCCCTTGTTTGTGCTCTGTTCTTTGTAATGATCTGTTTTGTGTTGCCAGGTATGGAGGTGGCTGCTGCTCTCACTGACAAGGCCCACTCTGTGTCTGTCATTGGGATCGAGACTGTTCCATTTAAAAAAGCTCTTGGAGAGAAAGTAGGGAAAGCCATAATGAAGGTAAAGACAACCTCAGGCTAAATTATGTTTTTTCAAAGACTAATAGCAACATCAGCAGTATTACAAGCACCAAATAACATTTTTTTAAAAACAGTTTAACATCTTATGCCTTGTTTTTCTGCTCTTGAAGCTCTTTGAGGCGAAAAGAGTGAAGTTCTACATGCTTAATGAGGTGTCAGAGATGATTGGCCATCATGGACAGGTATTCACAATGTGAGAGAAAAGCATCACCTGTAATGTACAGTATTTTAATATTCTGAAATAGTGAAAGTAAGTGAAAAGTTTACAGTAAGTATATATTGTTGACATTTTGCCATAATATAGTTAAAAGAGGTTGTTCTGAAGAGTGGTAAAGTTCTACGGGCAGACGTGTGTGTCATAGGAACAGGTTAGTACATTGTGTATTTGGTGATGTGTGATTATATATGAATATATGTATGTATTAAATGCGGGCTTGCAGGATGTGTCCCTGCTACAGCCTTCCTGAAGCAGAGTGGGATCCACTTAGACTCTAAAGGCTTTATCACTGTCAATAAGGTATTTTACATTTTACTCAACTTTACTTCAATGAATAGTGCCCATGCATCCTGTTTTAATTGTGTTCCTTTTGTAGATGATGCAAACAAATGTTGACAGTGTTTTCGCTGGAGGAGATGTGGTAATGTTCCCGTTCCCTCTGCGGAACAATAAAAAGGTCAACATCCCACACTGGCAAATGGCCCATGTACATGGTATGTATGCAAACAATTGAATCACGCTGCAATTGAAATTGCAAACCTGTTTTATTCTCATATACAGGAAAAGTGGCAGCTCTCGGTATGATGGGCAAACCCTCAGAGATCAAAACAGTGCCTTATTTTTGGTCGGCTATGTATGGAAAGACCATTCGCTATGCAGGTAAGCAGTTGAGGAATGTGAACTAGCCTTATGTCTTACAGTGACTTTGTTAGTGCTGCTGAGCACCGTAAATGCTTGATTGGGTAACAGCATTTCCATCTAGCGGTGAATGGTGAAATATAATTACTGAAACGTGCATGTGTTGTGCAGGTTTTGGTGATGGATTTGATGATGTCATCATACAAGGAGACCTAGATGAACTCAGATTTGTGGCATTTTATACAAGGTATATTTAATTTCTTTTTGCAAATATGTTATTTTCAGTGTGGTATTTAAATAATTACTAAAGCCTTTAGTTTATATCTTTGATCCTTTTGAAATCTGTAGGAGTGAGGAAGTGGTTGCTGTGGCCAGCATGAACTATGATCCCATTGTATCCCGAGTGGCAGAGGTCTTAGGATTTGGAAAGACGATTAAGAAACGTGATGTAGAGTAAGTCTCGAGTTAAATCTGGTCACACATATGAACACTGTAATTCTGTAGGTTTGTACTTAAAAATAAATAAAAACATCATTATACTATACTATACATAATAATAATAATAATAATAATCGCACTATACTCTATAGTAGCTGTACTTTCCAATGCTGCTTGGCAACTTGTCATTTTCCCTTTTTGTATCTCTTTTGTAATAATGCATCACAAGGATGTTAGCACGACTTGGCAAGTACGGACAAAGAAATAATATTCATTAGTATTTTCTATTTCCATCATAATTAAATAGAAATATACATTTTATATTGTCATTGCCTGACATGTTTTTCAGGACTGGAGACATTTCTTGGTTGATAGATAAAGGCTCTTGATAACTTCATCTCTGATCAACTGAATATCCAAAGTGGACCATTAGACACCTCGCTTGGATATTTATGGTGCTGAGCAGCTATCCAGACCTAGAAACTAATTCACATATGGCAACGCATGTTCCTGGAAAACAATGAACCAAGCAAATGTACATCTCTTCATTCATTCTCTACATTGTTACAATGCTTTGTGTAGCAGTAAACTATTCTTGCAGCATGTTGTTTCAAGATGCATCTACCTGAACAGATTGTGTTTTAAGAAACTGACCATTGGCATTTTTGTAGATTTTTTTTCCTGTATAAAACAAAACGGCACTGCAACTAAATAGGGACACACAACATGAGATGAATTTTAATAGAAAACATTCAAAAGAGCATAGATTTGCATGGTTTTACATAGGCTTCCTGATGCATCAACAAAATGTATAAATGTGTAAAGCAATAGAATGCATACAATAATGACTTTTCATAACTGAATATGTTTAGGGCACCGAAATACCTCTTCATTATTGTTGCCTTGCAATTAGACTGCACAAATGAAATCTATATGCTTTGATGATCAATGTATGTATATTTTCTAAAATGTCTCCTATGAATGTAATACAATTACTGAGGGTAAATATTGAAAGTTGTCACCATTGCTACTTACTCAGGGAACTGAGGTTGTGGTCAGACTAATCACTGTTACTGCATAGTTAGCTGCACACCTCACAACACCTGAGCCCTGACCAAGACTGGAGACTGACACTGGCTTAAGAATTGTTCAAACAATGAGATTTTTCTAACAGAAAATAAAATTTTCACCTGTCAATCACCTTTCACTTTTCACCATGTGTAAAGAGATTGTTCAACATTTTGTACTGCTAATTCTAAGATTAAAAAAATAGAGCAAATGCATAATTCGGAACACAGAAGAAGTAGTACCCACATTTAAATGGCATCACATCTGGGAGAAATCACCAATTAATCAAACAGACATAAGGACAACAATATTGCTACCAGTCACATTATTAAAAATATCTACAATGAAAGCACCATAACCAAAAGACAGCAATAAATAGGATAAAAATAGTGGAGTTCATTCTGTTTTTGTGAAAACTTGAAAAACACACTTGAAAAATACATTGACTTTGGAAATCAGAAACTGACCATTGGTCTTGGTATTAAAACGACTGGTCTTTCTAAAATATAATAAAGAAACCATTATTGCTATTAGAAAACAAAACAAGTATTTGATGCTTGGTTTCACATTAAAAATTGAAAGTTGGATAAAGTTCCTAAGGCACTTGAATTACTAATAGCTTGAGATGACACAGTATATAAGGACAATACAGCTGCTTGTACACATCATGTACACATGTGAATATAAATCAGTGCACTATCTCCAGGGATCAGAGGTCATATTCTGCTGCACATTGTTGGAGGTACCACTCATACAATTTGCCCTGTATCAGAGGGGACATAGACATACATTACTCAGCAACATTTAAACTGTTTACTGAATGCAACACACTGTAACTGACCTTCTTGGTTTTGACAATATCCTGGATGTATTCGTTGTACTCGGCCAAAGACCTCTTCTCTTTTTTAGAGAGAGTTTTATTCCTTTGTCTATAGAAAAACAAAGAATTCAATTGCAGTAGATGTGACTTGCCTTTTCCTATAGTCCACCTTTCACAACTGCATACCTTGCAAAATGCTTTGCTAAGAAAAGCAGGAGGTAGCAAGAAGCCATGAATAAAATCACAAAAACAACTTGTCCATCTTCTGGTATCCACTCCCATAAGTAGAGTACTATTCCCTAACATGTAAATATAATGAAAAGAATGCATCTATGAAAAAATGAACAAAATATAATAATTAAATGAGACTTACAGTTAAATTAGAAATGGCTTTTGCCAGGCCCTCCCCAGTAAGTTCTTCTAACTGCTCTTTGGAGAATGTGTTCACAATGAAGCTAAGGATGAAAAGCAGAGGGAGGAAGATGCCCAAAGCCCCATATAACAGTGAGTACAAGTGCACACTTTTGTTGTAAGACACATCAGATCTGGAAACACACATTAAACAAAAAATTATTAGAACCTGCAGTGCTATAGTATCGTATACAATACATGAAAAATACAAAGACCATACCTGTCCCTCTCCAGTCTGCTGCCGATGGAGGCAGAGATCAGGTCACAGTCTTTCTCTAATTGGTTCAGCGTCTTCTGTACAGCCTGGTTAATTGCCTTTTCAATCGTCTGACAAACTCCATCTATCTGGTTCACGCAGCGACTGGGCTACATTAAACAATAACTTGATTATATGGGCTACATTAAACAATAACTTGATTATAATAAATAAGTGTGTGCGTAAGTGTGTAAGTGTGTGTACAATTGTATGAAAAAGTTTGGACACCCTTGACAATTGCCATCATTTTCATTTATAAATCATTGGGTGTTTGGGTCCACAATGCCATTTTGATCTATCAAGTAACTAATGGACACAGTAATATTTCAGCAGTGGAATTATGTTTAACAGAAAATGTGCAATATGCATCAAAACAAAATTAGAAAAATTAGACCGGTGCATAAATTTGGGCACCTTAACAGAAAAATCATATCAATATTTAGTAGAGCCTCCTTTTCAAAAAATAACAGCCTCAAGACACTTCCTATAGCCACTAATGAGTGTCTGGATCCTGGATGAAGGTACTGTATACTGGACCATTCCTTCTTACAAAACATCTCTAGTTCGGTGAGGTTTGATGGTTGCTGAGCATGGACAGCCTGCTTCAAATCATCCCACAGATTTTCAATGATATTCAAGTCTAGAGACTGGGATGGCCATTCCAGAACATTGTACTTGTTCCTCTGCATGAATGCCTGAGTAGATTTTGAGCAGTGTTTTGGGTTGTTGTCTTGTTGAAATATCCAGCCCGGGGAAACTTCAAATTTGTGACAGATTGTTGAACATTATTCTCAAGAATCCACTGATACTGAGTGGAATCCATGCGACCCTCATCTTTAACAAGATTCCCAGTACCGGCACTGGCCACACAGCTCCACAACATCATGGAACCTACACCAAATTTTACTGTGGGTAGCAAGTGTTTTTCTTGGAATACTGTGTTCTTTTGCCACCATGCATATCGCCTCTTGTTATGACCAAATAACTTTTTGGTTTTGTTTCATCAGTCCACAGCACCTTATTCCAAAATGAAGCTGGCTTGTCCAAATGTGCTTTTGCATACCTCAAGTGATTCAGTTTGTGGCATTTGTGAAGAAAAGGCTTCTTCCACATCACTCTCCCGTACAGCCTTTCCTTGTGCAAATTGCGCTGTATTGTTGACCTATGCACAGTGACCCCATCTGCAGAAGGTGACCTTGCAGGTCTTTCGAGGTGGTCTGTGGGTTCTGATCATCCTTCGTCTTTGCCTCTCTGATATGTTTCTTGGCCTGCCACT